>JAFMOD010000104.1:1339623-1346708 GCA_019802435.1 Corydoras maculifer | reverse complement strand
GGGGGGGGGGGAGAGAAATAGGTGAATTGTAGATATTAAACTGCCCCAGGTTTATACTCAGGTGTGAACCTGTGACCCTCAGAACAGGTTACTTTAAAGAAATTCATTAAAAAAACTTCATGACCTCATATACAGTACATAAAATGCATTTGCAGCACACTACAAATCATAAATAGTAAAAATGTATATAACAAATATGTTATAATGGTAACACTTTATATGAATCTGGTATTTCATATAGTATAAAGCACATTTATAAAGTATTATATAGCATTTATAATGGTTTATAACACTTGTCATAAGTCTCTGTTAACATACATGTTTATAACCTCAGTTATAAAGATTTCTAAGTATGCCATAAGGCTTTATAACACAGTAACATAATGCATTTCAAATTGTTTGTTAACTATTCATCAGCTTATTGTAGAGATCGCTGTAATAAAGCTCCATAACCCTTGTGTTAAATTAATGCCTCCCCTGAAAGTGACTTTATGAGTGCTCAAAACTGTTTATGAATGCTTATAAGCTCTCTAAATAGGTATTGTGTAAAATGTAATTTATTAGCTCTATGAAGGAGACTGTATTAGTGCATAAAGACTTATAAAAGATTATAAATGCTATTTACAAACATTTTAAGTAAAGTGAAATCATTATGTCTAAATCCAAAATTTATAATAGATTTTATTAGAATATAATGTCACTGTCACCTTATGGCATATTGCTATAACACACATGACTGTGATTATTAACATCTGTGTACATTAACATAGTCATATGACAAAAAAGCTTTATGAATGTACTTATAACACATTATTCTAGATTATAGAATAATAGAAAGTCTTACGGTTGCTCTAGTCCCCAATGTCATTTTTAAATGTAAATGTCTCTTACATGTAAAACAAACTTAAAGTCAGTCAGTCAGACATAGAGTTGGTCCTGTGCATTGCTGAGTACCTGCTAGAAGAAGAATGGCATTGAGCTCCAACGATCCAACACAGTCGCTGCATATGTGTTCTGCCTCTGATCCACTTTTGTGAACAGATTCGTTATCATGATTTTTCTTTGGTACTGCTAACCTTTTGTCTTGTATTGTGTCTGGGCTATTTTCTTTCGTGACTGAGTGAAGAAAGTGTTACAGGTTAAATTAATATTTCATATTTCCTAGCTTATTACTTTTAATAGTTTCAGATAAACTTATGTAAATAGATTAACTGAAATGCATATATTTCTGATTGTCATAAAGATACACATACACATGGATGCAGTGTCTTTGGCACTAGTAGTTGGAGAATCTTGTTCTTTTTTGAATCTGAAATATAGAAATAAAAGTTTTCATTGATATTACACACACACACATATATATAAATATATACACAAAGAACAGTAATGTCATCATGACCTTTGTGCTCGAGTTCTAGCAGAATTCAGGATTAAAGTCAAAAGAAATTTGTCATCTGTTGCAGTGTCTTCTCCAGGAGAGAGTTCAGGATGCACTGCAAATTTAAAAAAGGGAATCAATACAAAGTTCTATTGTTGCTTTATTTAAATGATTTTAAAAAGAATGCAGCAACTTCTTACAATTTTGCCTTTATTTTTTTATTTCTTGAAATATAATGCTATATGGGCTATACGAGTGGATAAGACACCTCTATGTTTTGATTGGTGTACTTTTCTCTGTCGGCACAGTGGCTTAGTGGTTAGCACGTTCGCCTCTCAGCACTAGGGATTTCAGGTTCGTATCCCCATCTGGGTGGAGTTTCCATGTTCTCCTCGTGTTCGTGTGGGTTTCCTTCGGGTTTTTCGGTTTCCCCCCACAGTCCAAAAACATGGATCAAGTCAATTAACTTCTCCAAATTGCCGCATATAGAGTGTGTATGCGTGCGTGTCTGTGTGAGGGAGTGTGTGCCCAGCAGTAGATTGGCACCCTGTCCTGGGTGTACCTCCCCTGAATGGGCATGGGGAACCCCACCGCGACCCTAGTAGTGGATAAAGCGGAAGATAATGATTGAATGAATATATATATATATATATATATATATATATATATATATATATATATATAGCATTATTCATTCATTCATTCATTATCTTCCACTTTATCCTCTATTAGGGTCGCGGGGGGCTTCCCCATGCCCATCCAGGGGAGAAAGTTTCAGGCACTGGGCAGATACACCCAGGACAAGGCGCCAATCTATTGCTGGGTACACACTCACTCACACAGACACGCACGCATACACACTCTATATGGGGCAATTTGGAGAACTCAATTGACTTGTTTCGGAGAACCCGAGAGACGAACGTGCTAACCACTAAGCCACCGTGCCTCTATATATATATATATATATATATATATATATATATATATACACACTTGCTGTAACATAATGTAATGATCAACATGAATTGTGCTTGACTTTGGGGGGGGAGGGGGGAATGACCCTGTGTGGAATTCATTTTTGGGCGAGAGTTTATACTAATGGAAGGAAAGTGAATCTTCTCCACAAAGCCTTTTGAAGTAGATTTTAAAAAGTATTAATGACCTGAAAATATGCACGCGTCATCGTAAATCCGAGTTATAGCACTAGTACAAAAAAACCAACTGTATCTCAAAACCATTTAATACGATCTAAATCTCTTTTTCGATGTTAAGTAACAATTAAAATCAAATTTAATTAGAGGTGTTAATTGTTAAATGTTCCCACCTGTGGCAGAGGTCATCTCTGGTGATGCGATGTCTGAGCGGATGTCCTTCTTGTTTTCTTGTTCTTTGATGTTTCTTCTTTGTTTCTGGTTCTCATCAATAACAGATCTTAACCCGTTTACCAGGTTTTGTATTTCACCTTATGACGAGACAATGGATGGAACATTATACTTCATAACCTTGATTCATTCGCATCAGATTTGCTAAACGATTAAGGTATTTACAGCCCATAATCTGACCTGTCGTCACATGATTTACAAAATGCAGTTAGTTTTTCCTGTCATGAGTACTCAAGTATAAGGATATTAAAACAATAAACATATGCATGTGCATACCTGTGTCTGTTTGATCCTCCACTTTGCGTTTTCGCAGCCTGGAGGCTTTGATTTTGCTATTCCTTGCTTTAGGAGACACCATGTGATGGGTATCCCATAACCTGAAAATGATTTTATGGGATTGCATCTTAACAATAAACTCTCTGGTAACGTTCAGCTTTACAGTCTGAGACCAGGCCAGCCAAATGCTCTCGTCTTCCTGCCATGGCTGAATCACCTACACCGAAAAAGCAGATATAAGAGATGTAAAAAAAAATTATACTGCAAAAGAATTAGAAATGCTATACCATAAAAAAATAAGGAATTAATGTTAATAGTGGAGTTTGTACATTTCCCACATGTCTAAGTGAGTTTCCTTTATAATGTAAGTGTTGAAAGCTGGTGGGTCTTGATGTAATTATGGATATAATGTTATAAGCCATCATGGCTTCATGATGGTTGGCACCACGACTGAGTCAGCTTTCTCTACTGCTCCCGGTCCGTGTTGCTTATAGCAGGCTTGCACCTCCTGATAGCCCAGTTTATGTCTTTTTCATCCATCCGCGTTGTTCTTGGTCTTCCACGTCTTCAGACTCCTTCCACGAGTCACGTCATTTGATTTTTTTTAAATCTGAATGGCTCATTATATGACCAACGTAATGTAATGTGGAGGATTTTATGTGGTTCAGTAAACCAATTATGTCAACTTGCACAGGGGCTATGATCTTGGTCCATAAGATCCTCATCATCTTTCTTGCTTTCTTCAGTGTTCTAGTTTTACAGTCATTAGTTGCTACTGGCCAAACCAAAGCTTTCATCAGTCCTAGTTTGGAAATGGTGCTAATTACCTTGTTTTTTTCCAGATCTTTGTCAACTCGACCATCACTACTATAGCCATTACCATTACTGACTGCACTTCAGTGACACAGTCTGCAGGGTTTGTTACTTTGTCTCTTTTAATTGTCTCATTATAATCTAATAATTATAATTGTGATGTAGTGGTTTGCATTATGCCTCTCAGTGCTGAGGGTCCAGATTGGAAAACGTATATCGGGGTGGAGTCTTCATGTTCACCCCGCGTACAGTCCAAAAAATTCAAATGGATTGAAGGGAAATTGGCTGATCTAAATTGCCCATATAAAGTGTACCTGTGGCGCTCTTTTCTGACTAGATCTGTCCATCACCATATATTATCATTATTTTTATTAAAACAGCACCTTTGATTGAAAAAATTATTAACTTTCTGCAATTTCCTACACTTTTCCTAACGTTCCTTTCCTAAAGTATCCCAATAATCTGTTTGAAGGTAATTGTAAGACTTGGGATCTATTTAAAAAAACCTATATATGTTATTATAGACAGTTGGCGTTATAATGTGTATTTTATACCTGCCTGTAATACTGATTGATACATACATTTGGAAAAAAAAAGGATAAAATGCAGCTCTAATGTCCAGTGATTAGAGTTCAGGATAATAATAATCTACCTTTGTCTCATTCTCCATATAGATCTTTGCTATTGAACTGTACAACACCAGGTCGATTTTGGTCGGCTCGCTATCACCAGGCAGCAGGTTGTACTCGATGTGGTAGAAAGCCTGCGGCTTGATTTTGTGCGATGTCCCACTGAACAGTGCTTCCCGAGCTTTCTTCTTTCTTTTGTCTTTCATCATAACTGGATCATTTCCATAATCTTAAAAAACATCAGTGTAAAAGGAGATTAAAGTAACTCATATCTATATGCAGCATGTACATCTCAATTATTAATTTCATAGCTATTAATGCAAATTTACAATACTAACATTTTCATGACTAACCAGAGTTGTTATGGTGAATATCAAAAGCACATATAGGGGAAATGGATCACCTTTTGGGATCGCTAGAGCCACGTTGACCATACAGGTTACAGTGTAACCCAAGCCATTATCACATGGCTGTGGATGGCACACCATTGCAGCAAACTCTTCTTTTTCACATTGTGAACTAGGTGCAGCACTGATGTCATCCTTGTGCCCATCCTTCCATCCAAGTGCGGCTGAAGGCTGGCAGTAATCATCGTGCCTAGTTTCCATCAGATCAAGAAGATCTCTGTTTTGCTTCCATCAGATGCTTTCTACAGTTAAGAAGGTATTTTAACAAAAAAAGATAGATAGATAGACAGATTTAATATCTTTAAAAATTTAACAAGTTCTTAAGTTACTGGCCTCAGTAAGCAGGGGGTTCTGCAACACTCAGTGTTCAGTCCCACAGTAAGGGCAGACCTGCATCGCTCCACGTTCTCATTGCAACTAAAGTGCGCATGCCCAAATCTAGCGCCAACTCTGCTCCTGTTTACAAAGTGGGATGTAAAAATAAACACATTTAACTTTAACACAGGCAGCACGGTGGCTTAGTGGTTAGCACATTCGCCTCTCAGCGCTAGGGATTCCCGGTTCGAATCCCCATCTGGGTGGAGTTTCCATGTTCTCCCCGTGTCTGCGTGGGTTTACTCCGGGTTCTCCGGTTTCTTCCCACAGTCCAAAAACATGGATCAAGTTAATTGAATTCTCAAAATTGGCCAATTTGGAGTGTGTATGTGTGAGTGAGTGTGTGCCCAGCGATGGATTGGCGCCCTGTCCTGGGTCTATCTGCCCAGCGCCTGAGACGTTCTCCCCTGGATGGGCATGGGGAACCCCACCGCGACCCTAATAGAGGATAAGCGGAAGATAATGAATGAATGAATGAATGAACTTTAACACATTTTCAGTTTAAGAAAAGCGAAACATCTAGCTAGGTAACAATTCATGTCATTTACGTAAAAATAATCCACGTATTATGGGTTTGGACAAAGCATTTAAGTCATAAAGTTTTTTTGAGAAGTGAAGGTTTATTTCAAAAGAAAAATATATATGTGTATTTCTCTGGGTGGTAACTTTTGTGTAATGAAGCTTTATTTATTGTTGAGTAACAAATAGTTTACAAGTAGCTTGCCAACACTGCCTACATATTTAAACCAACATTATATCTCAGTAAAAAGTCAAACGTTGCAGTGTTAAGACACTTTTCTATTACCTGAACTAATTTGTGGAATCATAAATGAGCTTCTGACAATTTGCTAAAGCGTTCTGTGATCTGAGGTTCATCTGAACGCAATTAATCTGACGTTCTAAGTGACTAAGTGACTCTAAGTTCTGAGTGACAGTTTTATCACTATGACAACCACCATTCTCAGCGCTCCAAAGGTCCCATAGTAGTGAACAGTAGAGGATTTATAAAACCTAGAAAATGGGGTTTATTTGCAGTTTTGACATATTGCAGGTGTTTTCACTCACTACGTTATTCCTTAATTCTACAGCTTCAAATACACGCAAATAAACTATAATGCAAATTAGGTGATGTCATTTTGCAAATTTTATGACCGCCAATGGCTACTTTCCTTACAGAGGATTTGGAAACACCCCCTTCAAGAAAAAAGGACCTTACTTTACTTCACGTGGAAGTTGAACCTGGGCTCTTCGTAGTTTGTGGTGGCTGCACGCCATCATTCTAAATTTCTTTCCCAGCATTAACATAATGGATGGTGGGGACTACAGTAAAACCTGCACTTCAGAGCTTATTTCTTGGATTATAAAGTTTGAAAACATTTTGACCCGTTCACAGTAATTTAATAAATCATTCTATCATTAAGGTACATATTTTACTATTCTGCTAACTATATACAGACTATACTGTCACTAGAATTACTGCACAATGCATATTTTTTATACAAAATAGTATGCCTCTATAACCACTACACACTGTCAAATATTGTTTAATCTATATTTTTTTAGTGTTTGTATTTTAGATTTTTATTTTATATTTCTACTTGTACATTTTTTTACCTTATATGTTGTAGTGTGGGCGGCACGGTGGCTTAGTGGTTAGCACGTTGGCCTCTCAGCACTAGGGATTCCCGGTTCGAATTCCCATCTGGGTGGAGTTTCCATGTTCTCCCCGTGTCTGCGTGGGTTTCCTCCGGGTTCTCCGGTTTCCTCCCACAGTCCAAATACATGGAACAAGTTAATTGAATTCTCAAAAATTGCCCCCTATAGA
>JAFMOD010000104.1:1329623-1337123 GCA_019802435.1 Corydoras maculifer | reverse complement strand
AAAAAAGTATACATTTCTTTCATTATATAAGTGCATTATACATTATATAAGCATATATAAACAGGGTAACGGTTCCCAGTGAATGGATAAGCTCCTTTCAAAAGTTTTTTTCTTTACTACTACAGGGGGCTGTACGTTTTACGTTTTGTCCCACAGCAACGCCCCTCACAGCCAGACGCCCTGAATCTCCTCGGACGCCCCTACGAGTTGGGGCAGAGAGCGATGCGTTGTTGTGGAGGATCTGTCGGATTCGGTACCTTGTTTGGTTTGGAACTGGATTTCTAATGAGGAAGAACAATGGAACCATCCGACGCGTGTGATCCGTACAGCCGGCCGGCGCGCAGAACGCAGTGGATAGTCAGCACCCTGGCGTACCATTACGGACTGGACCGCGGCGTGGAGAACGAGATCATAGTGCTGGCCACCGGGCTCGATCAGTACCTCCAGGAGATCTTCCATCACCTGGACTGCCAGGGCGACGGGAAGATCCCGGCCGAGGATTTCCAGACCTTGTGCGACATTTTGGGGCTGTATAACGGAGCCGACGCCGAGGAGGGCGCCGGGATCCTCGACGGCTTGCCGAGCGAGTTCACCTTCCGCCAGTTCCACGCCAAGCTGTGCGGCTACTTCAGCACTAAGGCGGGGTGCCACTACGAGGACGGCCGGCTGCTGGTGGGCAAAGACAGCGAGCACATCGAGACGCAGATCCGCCTGCGGAGCCCCTTAAGGCGGCGGGAGAAGACGCACAGCCCGGGCACCGCAAAGCGCACCAGGGACACCTCATCCGCACAGGACAGGCACGGTTTTTTAGGATGCAGGCAGGGCTCGTGTAGCAGAGAGTGCTACGAGGACATTGTAGCCCTGGAGGAGGCGGAGGACAGGATAGCCAAACTGGAGGAGGAGAACGCAAGCCTCCGGGAGCTGGTGGAGGACATGCGCGCTGCTCTCCAAAGCAGTGATGCGCGCTCTATAGCACTGCAAGTAAGCTCTCATGGATGGTGGCACAGCATGTCAGGCTCTTTTTTGTGTGTCTTAAAAGCTTTTTTTCCTTTTTTCCCATTTGTTTTGTTATTCTTGGAGGTAAACCTCGTTTCCTTCCTCTGTCTTGTATCCAAGTCAAATCTGCGCGCTCCTAAAACAGGGACCTAGAAAGACCAAATTTGATTTATTACAATTTATTAGTACTCTCTACTAGTATAATTATAAACCTGTTCTCCAAAAGGTAAGCTATTATTTTTACGTTGAGTCATTTTCCCTTCTTTTTAAACTTATTATAAGGAATTGGCTTAATGTACAGTATATGAAAATTTTAACATAATCAGCCCAAACTTCATTTATTAAATACCCATCATAAGTTCTCTCTAGTAGTATAATTATAAACATGTACTCGAAAAGGATTGGAATAATCTTTACGTTTAGGCTTTTTATTCCTATTCAAACCAATTATAAGGAATTAATGTGGCTTAATGCATTAAAACACCAACATAGAAACACTAAACTTCACTGATTAATTATGTTTTATTAGTACTCTCTACTAGTATAATTATAAACCTGTACTTCAAAAGGAAAGCTATTATTTTCACGTTGGGTCTTTTCCCCTTCTTTTTAAACTTATTATAAGGAATTGGCTTAATGTACAGTATATGAAAATTTTAACCTAATCAGCCCAAACTTCACTTATTAAATACCCATCATAAGTACTCTCTAGTAGTATAATTATAAACATGTACTCGAAAAGGATTGGAATAATCTTTACGTTTAGGCTTTTTATTCCTATTCAAACCAATTATAAGGAATTAATGTGGCTTAATGCATTAAAACACCTACATAGAAACACTAAACTTCACTGATTAATTATGTTTTATTAGTACTCTCTACTAGTATAATTATAAACCTGTTCTCCAAAAGGAAAGCTATTACTTTTACGTTGAGTCTTTTTCCCTTCTTTTTAAACTTATTATAAGGAATTGGCTTAATGTACAGTATATGAAAATTTTAACATAATCAGCCCAAACTTCATTTATTAAATACCCATCATAAGTAGGGGGGGGGGGGGGGGGGGGGGGGGGGGGGGGGGGGGGGGGGGGGGGGGGGGGGGGGGGGGGGGGGGGGGGGGGGGGGGGGGGGGGGGGGGGGGGGGGGGTACGTTTAGGCTTTTTATTCCTATTCAAACCAATTATAAGGAATTAATGTGGCTTAATGCATTAAAACACCAACATAGAAACACTAAACTTCACTGATTAATTATGTTTTATTAGTACTCTCTACTAGTATAATTATAAACCTGTACTTCAAAAGGAAAGCTATTATTTTCACGTTGGGTCTTTTCCCCTTCTTTTTAAACTTATTATAAGGAATTGGCTTAATGTACAGTATATGAAATTTTTAACATAGACAGCTTACATTTCACATATTAAATACTCGTCATAAGTACTCTATAGTAGTGTAATTATAAACCTGTACTCAAAAAGGATTGTAATAGTCTTTACGTTTAGGCTTTTTACTCCCATTCAAACCAATTATAAGGAATTAATGTGGCTTAATGCATTAAAACACCAACATAGAAACACTAAACTTCACTGATTAATTATGTTTTATTAGTACTCTCTACTAGTATAATTATAAACCTGTACTTCAAAAGGAAAGCTATTATTTTCACGTTGGGTCTTTTACCCTTCTTTTTAAACTTATTATAAGGAATTGGCTTAATGTACAGTATATGAAATTTTTAACATAGACAGCTTACATTTCACATATTAAATACTCGTCATAAGTACTCTATAGTAGTGTAATTATAAACCTGTACTCAAAAAGGATTGTAATAGTCTTTACGTTTAGGCTTTTTACTCCCATTCAAACCAATTATAAGGAATTAATGTGGCATAATGCATTAAAACACCAACATAGAAACACTAAACTTCACTGATTAATTGTTTTATTAGTACTCTCTACTAGTATAATTATAAACCTGTACTTCAAAAGGAAAGCTATTATTTTTACGTTGAGTCTTTTCCCCTTCTTTTCAAACTTATTATAAGGAATTGGCTTAATGTACAGTATATGAAAATTTTGACATAGACAGCTCAAAATTCACATATTAAATACTCGTCATAAGTACTCTATAGTAGTGTAATTATAAACCTGTATTCAAAAAGGAACGTAATAATCTTTACGTTGAGGCTTTTTACTCCCATTCAAACCCTTTATAAGGAATTAATGTGGCTTAATGCATTAAAACACCAACATAGACACACTAAATTTCACTGATTTATTATGTTTTATTAGTACTCTCTACTAGTATAATTATGAACATGTTCTCCAAAAGGAAAGCTATTATTTTTACGTTGAGGCATTTTACTCCCATTCGAACCCATTATAAGGTATTAATGTGGCTTAATGCATTAAACACCAACATAGAAAGACCAAACTTCACTGATTTATTACTCTTTATTAGTATACTTTACTGGTATAATGATGACCTTGTACTACAGTAATAAAGTAATAATTTTTACATTAAGTCTTTTGCCTCCCATTCAAACCCATTATAAGTAATTGGCTTAATGTATATGAAATTTTTAACATAGACAGCCCAAACTTCACTCATTAAATACGCATCATTAGTACTCTCTATTAGTATAATTATCAACATGTACTCCAAAAGGAAAGTAATAATTTTTACGTTGTGCCTTTTTCCTCCCATTCAAACCCATTATAAGTATTATATATTAGTACTCTCTACTAGTATAATGATGAACCTGTACTACAATAGTAAAGTAATATTTTTTACATTAAGCCTTCTGCCTCACATTCAATCCCATTATAAAGAATTAATATGGCTTATTGTATGAAAACATCAACATAGAAAGACCAAACTTAACTCTTAAATTCTCTTTATTAGTACTCTATAATAGTGTAGTTACGAACCTGTACTCCAAAAGGAAAGTAATTATTTTTACGTTAAGTCTTTTTACCTCTATTTAAACTCATTATAAGGATTTGGCTTGACGTGATTTAATGTATAAAAATATCAAAATGGACAGGTCAAATTTTACTCATTTATTACTCTTCTGTACTACTCCCTACTACTGTAATTGTAAACTTGTACTCTTGAAGGAAAGTAATAATTTTCCCATTAAACATTTTTCCTTCCATTTAAACCCATTACAGTATAAATAATTGGCTTAATGTATGAAATCATTAACATAGAAGGACCAAACCACTCTCATTTATTTCCCTTCATTAGTAATCGCTAGTATAATTATGAACCTGTACTCCAAAAGGAAAGTAATTATTTTTGCATTAAACCTGTTTCCTCCCATTCCGACCGGCTTATGTGGCTTAATGTATTAAAATAGTCATCTATACAGTCTTCTATCATTCTGCTGTTTTTGACGGTGTTATACGTGTTTAGTGTCCTGATCCAGACATGTCCATGTTTAAGGTTGGATTATGGAAAAGCCACGCAAAACACAAGCTGGACAGCGGCTGCTTTGTCGCCCATCATAAACGAATGACTCAAAAGTCCAGCATTCAGGGCATCAGACGGAGGCTTCAGGGGTTTCAGAGTGAGACTGAAAAGCCACAGAACTCCAGGGCTGAGCATTTCGAAGACATCTTGCTCTTAACCCAAAAGCTGGAGCAGGAGCTGCGGATGTCCAAGGAATCGGTGTTGATGCTGGAAGAGTGCAACAGGGTCTTGAAAAAAGAGCAGGTGGAGATGAGAAAAAAGGTGGAGGACGCCAGGCAGGCTCTGCTCAGTGGACTGGCTAAGGTGAAGGAGCTGGAATCCAAAGCCAGCCATGTCCCCATCCTGCAGAGACATGTGCAGAAACTGGAGACGGAGCTTAACTATTACAGGTAGGACAGTTTTACATCAAGTTCAAGTAATTCGGGAGATGTGAAGATGAGGTTTAGCAGTTAAGGGAATTGGAGGGGATAAGAGTTTCTGGGTTAAGAATCTAAAAAATAGAAAAATACACAATGCAACCTAAAGTATATGGACATTTGAACATGAAACCCAGATGTAACAGGAACTACAATGACTAGACTAGTCATAGGATTGTGGTTAAAGAACAAGCCTTGCCACCTGAAGGTCCCCGGTTTGATTCCCAGTCCCATCAAATACTATGGCTGAAGTGCCCTTGAGCAATTGCTCCAGGGCTACCACCACTCTGTGTGATCACTTTACTTAGTGTGTGTATATGTGTGTGTTTCACTGCAAAGATGGGTCACGGGGGTGTTCCCCATGCCCATCCAGGTGACAACATTTCAGGCGCTGAACAGATACACCCAGGAATAGGGTGCAAATCCATCGCTATGCACACACTTACTCTATAGGGTCAATTCAGTCCTTCTTTTTGGACCGGGGGAGGAAACCGGAGAACCCGGAGGAAACCCACGTGGATACAGTGAGAACATGGAAACTGCACCCAGATTGGGATTCGAACATTAGATCCCCAGCCTGAGAGGTGAATGCGCTCACCACTACCCCACCGTGCTACCCTAAGTGTATATAGTATTGTAAAGAAAAATTATATTAAGGGGCAGTACATGTATTAAAAATGAAAACAATGGCATCTGTGGTTTAAATAAAGTACTTAAATCAGTAACATGCAGCTAAACAAATGTTCTGAAAAAAAAATAATGAAATTTTACAGGTCTGTTTTATTACACATGCTTCCATGTGTTCCTTCTTACATGTTCTCTGTAAAAACATGACCCTGCTTGTTAATGCTGCCACATGATTTTTGTTAGTTAGGTTGTCCTGTGCTTGCAAGTCCATGAGTTTTGGGTTCTTCTGGTTCTCTGTGGAACTTATGGTTCTCTGTGATGAAGCACATGGACTTTTCCTCAATGCTGTGCAACATGCTGCACTGTCCATTTTCTAGATATCCAGCACTGAGATTTCATATTCACCGTTTCACATATAATTTATACAGTACAAGTCAAAGGTGGGCGGCACAGTGCCTTAGTGGTTAGCATGTTCTCCTCTCAGCACTAGGGTTTCCCGGTTCGAATCCCAATCTGGGTGGAGTTTCCATGTTCTCCCCGTGTCCACATGGGTTTCCTCCGGGTTCTCCGGTTTCCTCCCCCAGTCCAAAAACATTGATCAAGGTTAATTAAATTCTCCAAATTGCCCCAAATAGAATGTGTTTGTGTGTGTGTGTGCCAAGGAATAGATTGGTGTCCTGTCCTGAGTGTGTCTGCCCAAAACCCAAAACATTCTCCCCTGGATGGGCATGGGGAACTACACCAACCCCCACCCACCCACGCGTACAACATTTGATTTCTTTTTTCATTAGTCCCCTGCTGGTTTTCTGTTATTAATTGGTAATTAATAAATAATAATAAATATATAAACAGGTGGTGCATAGGAATAATAAACCAACCAGTACATCCCTGCTCTGTGGTGGTACTATTGGGGTTCTGAACATTAGAACGGAGTAAAGGGGACGTGCACAGTATGTACTGTAGAACCCAAACAGATGGACTACAGTCTGGAATTGTAGAACTAAAAAGTCCATCTTTACAGAAAGTGGAACTGAGAACATGGACAATAAGTGAAGCACAAAGGCGGCGTGTCCAAACTTTGTAGTTGGTATTGTATTTTATTAAATTTATATAATGTGATGCTCTTTTGGATCATCACGTTGGTTTTATTTCTGAAGGCTTGCATAAGCTTCAGACAGACTTGTCCTGCTCGACTGTAAACATTGGACTGACGCATGGTATTACCTAATGCTATTTTGTCTCATCGAACCCATTGCCAGCAGTCGCTGACTGACTCTCAGTCACTTCGGTGCCAAGCAGGCATGGCAGTGAACATGTTATTTATTCCACCTTGATGTGGTTGACTCTCTGGAGCGTAGACCTTGTTTTGTTTGGGTTCATTGAGCAGGCAACGTGTGTGGCAAGTGGGCTGCCGCTTCGCTTTACTGAAGCTGCGAGCAGCTCTGGCCGGGCCCTGCTCATTTTGGCGGAATCTAGGTTTTATGCTTAGCCTGTCATTGAACTTTCCAACAGCACAGGCATTTAATTAATGTTTACAGTCTGCTGCGCTGCTTTGTGAGTTTGATCAGCATCCGAATCCAGTATGTGACCAAACATACAGAGGTGGTGCTCGGTTAGTGGAATCCTTAGAGATTTTGAATAATGGAATCCCAAGTTCCAGTTGCATTAACCCAATTTTAAGATATTCATTTACATGAATATTTTTATTTAAATAATAAATATATGGATATATTTATTTATTGGGTACCGTATCGGACAGTGAATCAAAAAAATCAAATGTCTTGTAGTTTTATTCATTCAGGAGTCATATTAAGATGAATTGTTTTAATTCATAGGTGTCAGAGGCATGATGTATTACAGCAATAAGGTAAGAGAGGGCATGCGTTATTATGAAAAAATCACGGGAAAGAGCTGTTATTAGGCCCTATGTGAAACAGTACAGTTACACCCCTTTCCTGTGATTTATTCACAATAATACACAACCTCGGG
>JAFMOD010000104.1:1312123-1324623 GCA_019802435.1 Corydoras maculifer | reverse complement strand
AGTGAGTGTGTGTCCAGTGATAGATTGGCGTCCTGTCCTGGGTGTATCTGCCCAGCGCCCAAAACGTTCTCCCCTGGATGGGCATGGGAGAGCCCCCAACGACCCTAGTAGAGGATAAAGTGGAAGATAATGAATGGATGGATATTGGATTACATATTGACATATTTCAAGTTTTCATTGTCACTCATTTTAATATTTGTTTAATTGTACTACTTTTATATCAATCTGAGTATGAAACAGATTTACTTGATAGGTTACCTAAACAGCTCTGCAGACTGGGCTTATGAGCAGAAAGCCCCTGAAAGTCCGTTGACTCTAAAGAGCAGGAAAGACGGAGGGAGGTTTAGTCGGAGGCCAGGTTCTGCGGAGGACACTCTGGGAACGGAGCAGATCCACTGATTTCATTTCCATGAAAGAAGTAGATCCGACCACAGAGTCGAGGGTGTTCTTACTTTGCAATAAATGCCATGCGGTGAGGAAGGTCAGACAGGGGGACAATAGGATTGGTGACTAGAGGAGGAGGAACAAAGGACATGTGGGGGGGTACCATCTGGAGGAAGATGCAAATAGTCAGCTGCTGGTTTGCTTAAAAAGGATCGAATCGCATGAGCTCAGAGAAGAAGGGAATCTTAGTATAAGTATAAAAGTGAATAATAAAAAAACAAATGTTATAGAGCTTAGTGGTTAGCATGTTCTCCTCTCAGCGCTGGGGATTCCCGGTTCGAATCGCAATCTGGGTGGAGTTTCCATGTTCTCCCCGTGTCCGCGTGGGTTTCCTCCGGTTTCCTCCCACAGTCCAAAAATATGGATCAATGTCACTTGAATTTACCACATTGCCCCATATAGAGTGTGTGTGTGTGTGTGACTGTGTGAGTGAGTGTGTGCTAAGTGATAGATTGGCGCCCTGCCCTGGATGTATCTGCCCAGCACCCGAAACATTCTCCCCTGGATGGGCATGGGGAACCCCCATGCGACCCTATTAGAGGAAAGAGTGAATGGTTGGATGGATGGATGGATGGAGATTGCCCCATATAGTGTGTGTGTGTGTGTGTGTGTGTGTGTGTGAGTGATTGTCTGTCCAGCGATAGATTGGCGCCCTGTCCTGGAGAGAACTGAAAGTTCTCCCCTGGATGGGCATGGAGAACCCCCTTGTGACCCTAGTAGAGGACAATCCCAATCTGGGTGGAGTTTCCATGTTCTCCCCGTGTCCGTGTAGGTTTCCTCTGGGTTCTCCGGTTTCCTCCCACAGTCCAAAAACATGGATCAAGGTCAATTGAATTCTCCAAATTGCCCCATATAGAGTGTGTTTGTGTCCCCAGTGATAGTTTGGCATCCTGTTTTGAGTGTATCTGCCCAGCGCCCGAAACATTCTCCCCTGGATGTGGATGGGCATGGGGAAGACAGCTTGCTCATCTGGAGACCTTGCTATTTCGGTCATTGTTGATATCGTAGTCAATGGCGTTGCGAGTCCTCCATCTCACACGTAAATTAAAGTAATCAATCACGGCTCGCAAAACTGTAATTTCAGGTGCTTTGCGGTTGCCATTAGTAAATGGTTCCCTTCTAAGCTGTACTTCTCCAGCCCATAATGACAGACTGAAAAAGGACAAATGAATTGGCCCTGCCTGTGTTATGTCTGCCGCAGGTAAGGAGCAGACCGTTGACAACCAACCGGGACCTCACAGGAATAACCCGTGTTCCATATGGGCTATATTTGTAACACTTCTTTACGTATGACCTGATGGTGGTAGGACCGCTGCAGAACCTCTGTTTAAACTCCTTTATACGTGCACTCGCTGGTGTCTTTCAAAAACACGTTGGTGTTCCCCTGCCTCGCTTTTTAACATGGTCTAACTCTGCCGAGCTCAGCACTACTGAGGTGCACACATGGTTTTGTGGTGGAAGGAACATTTTGCTTATGAGACCCCAGACGTTTTGCTAAGTCTTTGGCAATGGAGATTTAGACAGTATGTGAACCAGACTGTTTCTGAGACTTGAGTCTGGCCAGAATCACACACACACACACACACACACACACACACATTTTTTTGCACCAGTTGCCATGTTAGCATCTTCTCGAGACTCTTTGCCATATCTTTGCTTCCTTTCAAACAATGTTTACAGTGGAGCGACATTCTAATAACAAAGCATGGGAACTTCGGTGGGTACTGATTAATTATCATCTGGTTTTGCTCTCATTCTCTGGCTCCAGCTAAACCCCCAAAGGACCGCTCTTACCCTGTTTTTATACTATAGGGGGGCCTTAAAAGCTAATACTGTTCATCATTAAAAACCCGAAACACTTTAAAAACCAGGATATTTAACATTTAACCCATCCACACACATAAAACACACGAGTGAAGAGAGAACATGGTGGGCAGCCCTGTATATGGCACCCGGAGGGCAATTGGGGTTAGGTGCCTTGCCCAAGGGCACTTCAGCCGTTGTACTCGTTGGGGCTGGGAATCGAACAAAGGCTGGTTACCTAACCTTAAACAACTGTTCAATCATTATAATCCAATTTCTAATAGTCCTTTCTTTAAAATCTATGCCTTTTGCATTTTCGGGCATTTTACAACCACATTATTTCTCTACTAGGGTCACTGGGGGATTCCCCTTATGCCAATAATGGGGAAAGCGCTGGGCGGAATCACCCAGGACAGGGCACCAAGCCTGCCCCTACCCCATCAAGGACATTATTTGTAACCACTATGTGAATTTAATGAGCTCTTTACAGCAATCTGTGCAATTGGGCCTGAGGGTCCATCCATATGTTATCTTCTGCTTTATTTATTATCTTTCCGCCAATCTATTACTGGGCACACACTCACTCACACAAACACCCTCTATATGGGGCAATTTAGAAAATTCAATTGACCTTGATCCATGTTTTTGGACTGTGGGAGGGAACCAGAGAACCCGGAGGAAACCCACGCGGACACGCAGAACATGGAAACTCCACCCAGACTGGGATTCGAACCGGGAATCCCCAGCACTGAGAGGAGAACATGCTAACCACTAAGCCACCGTGCCGCCCGGCCTGAGGGTCATCTGGGATTTTTGCATAGCTTGCAGATTTTTATTAACTCTCTCCATGTTCCAACTACTCCACCCTTGTGTTACTTACAATAGACACAAACTCTATCAGCTTCCCGCCAAATAAATACAATACTTACAAAACTGAACACAATACAGTGCTCATGATGACGTATCCATCCATTCATCCATTCATTATCTTCCACTTAGTCCTGTTGCGGGGAAGTTACCTATGCACATCTAGGGGAGAACCTGCTAACCACAAGGCCACCATAAGACAAAATTAGAAAATGCAAGACCTATCTCAGTGTGTGGAGTAAAAACACAGGCGTCTAAAAACATGATTGACGTCTTTTGTGGTTTTCTCGTCATCTGTAACGTCATGTGGTGTGGTGCTAACTTAATGACCCCAGAGCTCTTGTTACCGTGAACCAGCTGGATGCTTCACCTTTTACTTTTCCGACTACAAAGCCCACCCATGCAGGACGGGTTCCCTTCCGAATATTGATCCTCTCAAGGTTTCCATGTAAACATCAGGGAGTTTTTCTTTGCCACTGTCATAGATGCTCATACAATGTGTTATAAGAAAATGCCATAACCGTGTGACCTAATGCGTTATAAAATGTAAATTTTAACTGTCCATCAACTTATTGTAGAGACCAGTGTCATAAAGCTTTATAATATTTCTAGTAAACCAATGTCCCCTATCCTAAAAAAAAAGACATCATAAGTGCTTATGAAGACAGCTTATAAGCTCTTCTTACAGGTATTAGATAAAGTATTGTCATTTATCACCTTTATAGTGGGAAATATGTTAATATTATTTAATAATGACTTGTAAAAGATTATAAATGCTCTTTACAGACTTTAATAAAACCATCATGCTCTCCTCTTAGCACTAGGGATTCCCGGTTCCAATCCCAATCTGGGTGGAGTTTCCATGTTCTTCCCGTGTCCGCGTGGGTTTCCTCCGGGTTCTCCGGTTTCCTCCCACAGTCCAAAAACATGGATCAAGATCAATTGAGTTCTCCAAATTGCCCCATATAGAGTGTGTCTGTGAGAGTGAGTGTGTGCCCAGCGATGGATTTGTGTCCTGTCCTGGGTGTATCTGCCCAGCGCCCAAAACATTCTCCCCTGGATGGATATAGGGAAAACCCCCCCCCCTGCCGCGCAACCCTAGTAGAGGATAAAGCGGAAGATAATGGATGGATGGATGTATTAAGTTGAAATATCTAAAAATCCAAGTAACATAAAGTTGATATTATAATGTGTTATGTCACTTTGTGTTATAGAGCTTTATGAATGCACTTATAATGTATTATGAATATTACTGGATTCATAGAAAGTGTTACCGAGGTAATAAACACCAATTATTTACCTAATGTCTGTTAAGACAGCTTATAAGCTTTCATTAAAGATCATAAGCTCTTATCTTGTCTTACAGAGGTGATACCAACCATTTACCTAATGCCTATTAATATAGCTTATAAGCTTATATAGTTTATAAGCTTTTGTTAAAGTTCATAAGCACTTATAACTGGTTATACTGCTAAACTACATTTTTTTATATAAACAAGCATTTATTTCCAGGCCAATCGATTTCTTTTAAACCTCTTAGATAGTTAGGGCAGGGAGAACTGTGAGGAGGAGTCGCAGCACTAATGTGAGAGGGAGGGTGAATAGTGAATCTGTGATGAACACCGGCCTGCGACTTCAGATCCTTGTTTTAATAAACACAGGAAATGCCCCGGTGTCCTCACGTCTTAACCATAAACAGCTGCCGAGCTGCAACATTCAGGCAAAACTGACCCAAGCGCATCCACCATCTCTGTGTCATGTCAGCTGTGGGGTAGCTGTTCCCGTTGTGCGAGTACCTGAAACGACAACGGACCCAAGAACTGAAAAAAAGAGCCGGGATAGGATGTTCGGTATGAGTCCTGGCATTACAGTGATGGTTGATTAAATGGTTTTTATTGCTTTTGGAGTTCTTTTAAAATTCTTTTCATCCCTTCTTCATCTGGTTCTGTTCTGTTACTTGTTCTGGGCTTTCTGCTGAAAGCAACTAATCTGCCTGTGAACGAATCAGGACCCAAAGGGAAGAGAAACAACCGTAATGGAAAACATCTTGTCTACGGTTAGCAAGTATTTTTCGGAGATACAAGCTTGATTTCTGACGAGCATGCGCTGTAGGTGCACGGTGGCTTAGTGGTTAGCATGTTCTCCTCTCATCGCTGGGGATCCAGATATGAATCCTGATCTGGGTGGAGTTTCCATGTTCTCCCCGTGTCCGCGTAGGTTTTTTCCGGGTTCTCCGGTTTCCTCCCACAGTCCAAAAACATGGATTAAGCATAGATTCTCCTATCTAAATTGCCCCTTTGTAGTGTGAGTGAGTGAGTGAGTGAGTGAGTGAGTGAGTGAGTGAGTGAGTGAGTGAGTGAGTGAGTGTATAGTTGTGTAAGTGTGTGTGTCTATATGTGTAAGTGTGTGTAAGTGTGAGTGTGTTTGTGCATATGTGTATGTGTAAGTGTGTGGTGTATATGGTTGTGTATAAGTGTGTGTATGTGTATATGTGTGAGTGTGTGTGTTTATATGTGTATGTGTGAGTGTGTGTGTATATGGTTGTGTATAAGTGTGTGTTTATATATATATGTGTGTGTGTGTGTGTGTATGCATGAGTGTGGGAGAGAGAGAGCTAGAGAGAGAGAGAGTGAGAGTGTGTAGGTGTGTGTTTATGTGTGAATGTGTTGGCACCTTTTTATATATATATATATGCCCAGTGCTCAAACATTCTCTCCTGGATGGACATGGGGAACCTGCTGGGCCGATACACCCAGTACATGGTGCCAATCATCACTGAGCACACACTCTCACACTCTCTCTCACACGCACACACACACACACATACACACACATATAGGGGCAATTTAGACTGGCACCCTGTCCTGGGTGTATCTGTTCAGCAACTGAAATGGGTTCCCCATGACCATCCAGAAAAGAACATTTCGGCGATGTGTAGACACACTCGGGACTCAGGACAGGGTGTCAGTCCATCACTGGACACTCACTCACTCACTCACACACCCACACACTATATAGGAATAATTTGGATAGAGGCCTTGTTCTGGGTGTGTACAACCCCCTTCTCCTCCCCCAAATGTCATAACCCAAACCTTCCTATGAGCAGACTGGATTGATCATGCTTGTTGCCCTTGGCAACCCATTTCACCATGTTTTTTTCATAAGAAAGTATGAACTTAGTTATGTACTAAAAAACTTGAAGTCAAAAGACCAAGAGTAATATTTGGGGGAAACCCCCCAAAACCAAATCCCTGCAACTTTTCAGCTCTTATGTTAGATTCTATTGTTAATGCACCTGTGACCAAAACCCTAATAACTGACCCTAGCCCTAATTTAATGCCCTTTAATGCCTGGGGGTCATGAGGGAATATTTACTTGGGTTTTGCAGCAGTGTACAACAAGCAGATTTACAGTTGCCCCATGCTGAAAGGCCTCTCCCCAGAAGCAGAACCTGTGCATACCTATGTCTTTTTTTTTTCGATCTCGACTGCAGAAAGTGTATTTCTTTACTCCGTTCCCGTTCCCTCAGCTCTGGCAGGACACCGGCATCTGGAAACACTTAATCTCCGATTCAAAACGGCCCCCTATCGGATTTCCTCCTACACAAAATGACCGAAGGCCTATTGAAATGACGACTACAAAGTAACAAATCAGCCGGGCTTTATTTATCTGTTTTCGACTTGAACATAAGTTTAGCTTCAAATCCTCATAACTCTGTCACAAATTTAGTTACTTACCGGCGGCTGCGATGGGTGTGGCTTTACGCAGGACGGGTTACCTCTCGGTACGACTCTCTGAAATGATTTTAAATTTGAAACGCTGCTAAGCCGTTATATAAGCGTCTTTGTCATCTATGTCATTGAGGTTTTCCCTTCAAGCTGTGAAGAAAACTCCAGCGCTGAGCATTGCTGTGGCTGACTGCAGGCCTGGCTTCAATTACACACAGACAGACCTGCTTGTGCTGCTCTATCACAAGTGCCAGTGAAATTATTATGGTGCTTACGGACAAGAATTATTGCCGACTAGCTCGAGTTACTTGGCCTCTCTTTGATGTAATGTAAAGAATTTGGGTCATAGTTTTGTATACTGTACATTTTTTATCAAGAGGCTGAGGAGGGAATGGCATCGGTGACATTACGGCGACGGACAGACATGTAATTCCTAAGCTTTTTCTTCTGTTCGCAGGTCGGATGTCCCCGGTGCGTCTATGTCCACAGTGTTCAGCAGCACAGAGGAAATTCGGTGTAGCAGGGCCGTTCAGCGGAACCAGAGATGTTGCCTCGGTACCGGAGAGCAGGACCGGGACTCTCCGACGGGCCATGTGGATACCACCCATGACAACAGTCAGTTGTGTGTTTTCAGCCTTTTCACAAATACATGCAACATCACACTTCACTCAGTTTAGTAAAGCATTTGCACCACCAAGAAAAGTGGAGTACACACTTTTACTTTTCTCAAATATATATATATATATATATATATATATATATATATATATATATATATATATATATATATATAAAGTTTGAACACACTTGTCTTCATGCTTCATTCTCTATTTCCTCCACTTATCATATAGATGGACTTTGTAGTTTTACAATTACAGACTGTAGTCCATCTGTGTTCTTTGTTTTGTTCGTTTCCTATTGGTTCTCTGTTTTCTGTCCAATTTGGATGGTGGATTGTTTATTGTCAGTTCTGCAGTGACACTGATGTGGTGAGGGGGTTTTAGTGCAGCAGTGCTGCTGGAGTTTCATTTCTCCACCTCAGTGACACTGCTGGGATAGGAATAATGCACCAAGCAAATAATCCCTGCTCTGTGGTGGTACTATTGCGGTTCTGACCATTAGAACAGAGTAAAGGAGACGTACACAGTATGTACTGTAGAACCCAAACAGATGGACTACAGTCTGGAATTGTAGAACTACAAAGTCCAGCTTTATATTAAGTGGAAAAAAAGAGGTGTGTAAAACTTGGTACCAAATATATAAATATATATATATATATATATATATATATATATATATATATATATATATATATATATATATATATTATATATATGTATGTGTGTGTGTGTGTATGTGTTGTGTTATGTATGTATGTATGTAATGAGCCAGGTGTACCTGATGAAGCACCATAGCTAGTGTAATGTCTTAATGCTTTGAAGTTGCTGTGTGACATGTTGCTGATGATGGTGGTTATATGTGGTTCTTGCTAGTGGAGGAGCAGCTGTTCCGATCAGTGGAGGGTCAGGCGGCTTCGGATGAAGAGGAGGAGAGATGGACGGGAGAGCAGCAGAGGCAGGTCGATGAGGTGAAGAGGATTCTGACCAGGCTCTCGTGTTGTGGAGACAGGTTTGATGGATTACATCATATTTAAACACTGTTCTAATGTTTATAAGATAAGGATTTCAAAATTACAAGCTCCAAACTGGCATCTTTATGGGTTTAATTCTTACGTATGTTTATGTGTTAGATGACTCAAACTATATGATTGATCTCATTATTCATATTCGGCTGATGCATGGACCCGTGTCCTGTGTTCAGGTGTGAGGAGCGAACGCTGAAGAAGCTGCTGTCACACTGGGGTGAGTCGTGGGCTGAGGAGAGCCACACCGCTGTCCTGCAGCTGCTTGACCGAGTCACTCGCCTCCACAAACAGCTGGAGCTCAAAGAGAGCCAGGCTTGCAGAGCTGAGCATGACCCTGAACAGGTACACTACCGCCCTCTGCTGGCTAACACTTTATACATGGTAACGATTTATATCTTCTGTTCCCTGGCATAAAAAAATGGTAAGATACCAGCTCTCAGCTGTCTGATGGCTGCAGGATCAGGTCTTATCGTCATCACTGTCTACTGTCTACAGGCTTTAATTTAAACATGCGCTGCTTATATCACAGTTTTTTTTTTGTTCATTTGGTTCATTTTTTCAATTTGGCTCAATGAAAATTCTTGAATCGGTTCTTTCGATCAGGCCGGCACGGTGGCTTAGTGGTTAGCACGTTCGCCTCTCAGCACTAGGGATTCCCGGTTCGAATCCCCATCTGGGTGGAGTTTCCATGTTCACCCCGTGTCTGCGTGGGTTTCCTCCGGGTTCTCCGGTTTCCTCCCACAGTCCAAAAACATGGATTATGTCAATTGAGTTCTCCAAATTGCCCCATATAAAGTGTGTATGTGTGAGTGAGTGTGTGCCCAGCGATAGATTGGCACCTTGTCCTGGGTGTATCTGCCCAGCACCCAAGACGTTCTCCCCTTGATGGGCATGGGGAACCCCCCCGCGACCCCAATATAGGATAAAGCAGAAGAAAATGGATGGATGGATGGGTTCTTTCGATCCAAAGGTTTCATTTGGGTTCTCCAGGTTCCTAACACAGTCCAAAAACATGAATTCAGGAATTTCCCCTATTTAAATACTGTGTGCGTGTATGTATATGTGTGTGTATGTATGTTTGTGACAAGCGATGGTTTAGCGCCTGTCTTGCCCAGCTCCCAAAATGTTCTCCCCTGGGTGGGCAAAGGGAACCTGCTTAAATCTTTACTATGGTCACAGGTGAAAGAGCCCATCCATGGGTAAACATTTCAGGTGCTGTACCCAGACACTTACTCACACACACACACACACAAACCAAACACACACATACACACGCTATATGGTGCTATTTAAAGTGTTTGCTTTACCTTGAATCCATTATTTGGACTGTGAGAGGAAACTGGGAAACATGGAGAAATGGCAGCGACAAGTAAAACATGGAAACTCCATGCAGATCAGGATTCGAACCTCAAACCCGAGCACTAAGAGGCGAACATACTAACAACTAAGCCTAATCATGATGTGAGAACTGAACCCGTGCATCTGCAAGGCTGTGGTTTTCAGCAGGTATGAGGTTCTACAGGATGTTGTAACTCGAACTCGAAAACCGATAAGAACCCTTTCAGCTACGCACAGTTGTTCTGAACATCTGACATCTGAACATCGTTTTCTAGTCTTGGCTCCAACGAAGTCTATTTTGGGGTTTTGTTTATTTGCAGACGACAGGAAGTCTGTTTCACAGCAGCGTCAATGGACTGTCCTAAAAACTCTTTTCAGGTTAAACCACAGAGAATGTTGTAATATGTAATATGTACCATATTCAGTCCATCCAGAAAAGTCGCAGTGTTTGTATGGGCGGCTCTAATAAACCACAAAGACAACAAAGTCATGCACATATTCTAAACGGAACGTTTGTAAACACTTGCTGTTGGGTTTAATTTAAAGTTTCTTAATTTGGATGGCAACACAAGTAAATACATGTACAGAACACACAGTAATGCCTCCTTTTCCCTCCACTTACAGCAAAGATGGACTTTGTAGTTCTACAATTCCAGACTGTAATCTATACTGTACTACATTCTATGTATGTTCCCTTTACTCTGTTCTAATGGTCAGAACCCCAATAGTACCACCACAGAGCAGGGATTATTTGCTTGGTGCATTATTCCTATCCCAGCAGTGTCACTGAGGTGGAGAAATGAAACTCCAGCAGCACTGCTGCACTAAAACCCCCTCACCACATCAGTGTCACTGCAGAACTGACAAGAAACAATCCACCACCCAAATTACACCTATTCTGTGATGCTCCTGACCAACAGAGAACATTATAATAAATAAACAATGTTTTATTAATGAATGCGTTTATTAAAAGCAATATTGTTAATAAACTAGTCTTCCGCGACGTAATCTAGTCCAGTTTTTAAAGTGAACAATCATTCCGCTTTCCTGTTACTCAGCGGTCAAATACTGTCATCTAGTGGCCAAATTACAGAAAACAGTTTCGGCTGTTAATGATCAACCGCTGCAATAGGTGTAGAGCTCATCATGAATCATTTATCTCATTTACATTATTGGGTATTTACCCGTATTATAAGATGAATTCTAAAAAAACAGACTTTACTTATTTCTGCTGCTGTTTGGTTTCCCTATTTGCCAAGGGTGCATTTTCAACGAAATGCATAATAAAGGAAGTGGATATTAATAACACGTTTTTGTCCACTAAAAGTCACATATGTATCAATGTATGTATGTATGTACAGTATGTGTGTGTGTTATGTAATGTATGTGTTATATATTACATAACACACACACACATACATACATACATACATACATACATACATACATACATACATACATACATACATACACACATACATACATACATACATACATATATTCATACATACATTCACACATACATATATTCATACATACATACATACATACATACATATATTCATACATACATACATACATACATACATACATACATACATACATACATACATACATACATTCATATATTCATACATAGATACATACATACATTGACACATACATATATTCATACGTACATACATACATACAAACATTCATTCATTCATATGTTCATACATACATTCATTCGTTCATTGATATGTTAATACATACATACATACATTAATTTATTCATATGTTCATACATATATTCATTCATTTATATGTTCATACATACATACATTCATTCATTCATATGTTCATACATACATTCATTCATTCATGCGTTCATACATTGATTCATTCTTTCATAAGTACGTTCATACATACATACATTCATTCATCCATACGTTTATACATGAATTCATTCATTCATACGTACGTTCATACATTTATTCATTTATTCATCCATTCATACGTACGTTCATACATACATACATTCATTCATTAATTCTTGCATGCGTTAATACATACATTCATTCATTCATATTTACGTTCATACATACATTCATTCATACATACGTTCATACATTCATTCATTCATTTATACATACATTCATACATTCATTTATACATACGTTCATACATTCATTCATTCATACATATGTTCATACATTCATTCATACATACATTCATTCATACATGCGTTCATTCATACATACGTTCATTCATTCATATGTTCATACATACATTCATTAATTCATATGTTCATACATTCATTCATTCATAAGTACGCTCATACATACATACATACGTTCATACATACATACATTCATTCATACATACATTCATTCATTTATTCATCCATTCATACGTACGTTCATACATACATTCATTCATTCATGCGTACGTTCATACATACATTCATTCATTTATACGTACATTCATACATACATGAATTTATTCATTCATATGTACGTTCATGCATACATTCATTCATTTAATGTACGTTCATACATACATTCATACATACATACGTATGTTCATTCATACATTCATACATACATACGTATGTTCATTCATACATTCATACATAAATACGTACGTTTATACATACATTCATATATTCATACATTCATACATACATACGTACG
>JAFMOD010000104.1:1300404-1310436 GCA_019802435.1 Corydoras maculifer | reverse complement strand
TCAGGGAAAAGGGGGCTGAATAATTTTGCACATCGCACTTTTCAGTTTTTTATTTGTAAAAAAATTGTTGATTCATGTATAACTTTCATTCCACTTCACAATTGTATACCACTTTGTGTTGGTCTTTCACATTAAATTCCAGTGAAATATATTTATGTTTGTGGTTGTAATGTGACAAAATATGGAAAAGTTCAAGGGGTATGAATACTTTTGCAACCCACTGTATGTATGTATGTATGCGTGTGTATGTATGTATGTATGTATGTATGTATGTATGTATGTATGTATGTATGTATGTATGCGTGTGTATGTATGTATGTATGTATGTATGTATGTGTTATGTAATGTAATGAAACCACCGTGTGTTTGTTTGCACAGATAAAGGACTCCCTCGTGCACGAGCTGCAGCAGAAAGCCGAGGAGACCGAGCTGCTTCACAGAGAGCTGCAGATCCTGGAAACTGAGCGGGTTCGATTATCACTGGTTGAGGAAAAGCTGATTGATGTTCTGCAGCTCCTCCAGCAGCTCAGAGATCTGGTTAGTCTGATAGCTGACCCTGCCGTATCAATCACTCTGTTAACACCCAGACGGGTTTTATGAACCGTAGCTAACGCTTCCTGCAGAAAGCCTGGATCCTCTCTGGAGTCACTAATACTAAAGGAAGGACGCACCAACGTCTATCTGCAAAGGTTCTAGGAGGAAGAATCGTTCTTCTTATTGTTTTGACTTAGCTCATTATCATTTCCTTAATTATATACTAAGGACTAGGATTGCAGGGGGGTTCCTCTATCCATCCAGGGGAGAACGTTTCGAGTGCTGGACAGATACACCCAGAACATCCACTTACTCATATTATATAGGGGCAATTTAGTCCATGTTTTAGACTGTGGGAGAAAACCATAGAACCCAGGACAGGGTGCCAATCCATCTGTGGATTCTGAAAGTAATTTATGATTGTTTATGAGGGATTATAGTAGTTGTGGCAACCATTCTTTCTTACTGTGAGTATAAGCAAAGGCTGCAGTATATAAAAATGTGTTGATGTGCTTACAGAATGTTTCGAGAAGGTCCTTGGGAAAGATCTTGCTGAGTACGCTGGAGTCATGCAAGGACCCTCAACACGGTACTGTTTCTTGTTCTAGATTAAAAAGCTCAATCTATTTAATCCATTGTACTGAAGACCCTCCACTTCTGTCTCCCCTTAAAGGCAAGGCTCACATTCTGGAGGTGCTGAACGCCCTGTGTCATGAACTGGCAGCATGTGAGGTCCTCTCAGGGGGCGGCCCCCTCGAAAAAGCCCAGAGCCACCAATCTCTCACCAACGCACTCCTCATCTCTTGCTGACCATAATGACACCATCACAACTGCGTCGTTCTGCAGCCATGAGGTTTAAGGGCTTTGCTCAAGGGCCCCCAATCAAGGGTAACTTCAGTGGAATTGGGATTTGAACACCCTAACCACTAAGCTAGCACTCCCACTCCTGGCAGTGACTGACCAATCAGGACCAGGGATGCATTGAATTGATCAGCGATGTCCTTTTATTATCGCTGCACTGATTAATCAGTTTGTTATTAATGAATTGTTCATATTTTTGTTTCTTTGTGTGTACAGTATGTGTCATAGTTCAAGTGCAAAGTCAACGATGTCTCGACTATGACTTAGGTTTGTGACTAATTAGTTAGTCTTCTGCATTATAAAATCTACAGCTTATTGCCACATACAGTACCAGTCAAAGGTTTGACCACGCCCCCTTTTTGCCCCATTCTCAGCTGGACTTTGCAGTTTTATAATTCCAGACTGTAGTCCATCTGTGTTCTTTGTTGTTGTTAGTCCCCTGTTGGTCAGGAGCATCACAGAAAAGGTCTAATTTGGGTGGTGGATTGTTTATTGTCAGTTCTGCAGTGACACTGATGTGGTGAGGGGGTTTTAGTGCGGCAGTTCACACCTCCGAGATACTGCTGGGATAGGAATAATGCACCCACCCACTAACCCCTGCTCTGTGGTGGTACTATTGGTGTTCTGACCATTAGAACAAAGTAAAGGGGACGTACACACTGATCCTCTATGCCCTCTACATTTAACTCATCCATACAGTGAAACACACTCTAGAGAAGGGCCCTCACCTGTGCGGCGTTTGGGGGGCAATTGGGGTTAAGTGCCTTGCCCAAGGGCACTTCAATCTTAGTACGTGGTAAAACTGGAAGCGGGGACCTTCAGTATGCACTCCACAAACAGATGGACTACAGTCTGGAATTATAGAGCTACAAAGTCCATCTTTACAGGAAGTGGACCTGAAAACAATAAGTGGATCAAAAACCGGAGACGTGGCCAAACTTTTGGTACTGTAGACTTATAAACAAATGATGACGCCTTGATCATTTTTTCTGCAGCGTTCTAAACCTCTGCTTTACTACAGCATTAAATAAAATTCAACTTCCCGACTTTTTGTCCGATGAGCAAATCCCTCGTTACTTTGGGGACATACTGTGAGCAGCAGCCACCATGAACCGCAAGAAACGATGAAAACAAAGGACAAAAAAAAAAAAAAAAACGATGAGACAGGGCTATACATATGATGGTTTATATACATCTGTGATCCAAACATATAGTTACATACAGATCGGTGGCTTTGTTTTGGTTTGAAAACATCTAAAAAGACTATTTTAAAAAGTCATAGTTACCAAGTCGATAGCATAAAATCATACAAAAAAAAATTATAAACATGCAAGTTATGCAGTTAATTACACACCTTTCTTCGGCATTCCAAGAGAAGGCAAATATATTGTGTATTTATCGTCATGACACGGGAAAGAAGCAAGAAGCTCGGATCATTTAAAGCAAAGGAAGGGATTTTAAACTATGCAGGATCCTCCTCGCTGTTCGTTTGTGCAAATCAGGCATTTGTTATTAACAGTAATTAACCGGGAACCGCTACAAAACAAAACACTTACAAGCCTGGCTTCTTCGACTGATCCCACGGTCTACGTACTCGCAGATCAGCTCGGCCAATCGCTTGCCCTGCAACACACTCACTCTCACATCCACGAGAACGGATTCCTGTGAGGACCACGGCAGAATGTTTACGGTGATCTCAGCAGCATCGAAACGACGGCCAACACGAGATCGTTCATTTCCCATCGCGGGTGTTTTAAAGGCTAAACTCAAGAACGGAAGCTGAAACATGAGGAAGATTCCACAGACGCGAGAAATGAGTTGGAAACATGGCATGACGTTCACACGTCATGTTCTGATAGTCGTGGGTCTGATTCGGATAAAAACAAATTAACATTATTTGTTCCTTGTTTTTTTTTTTTGTTTTTTTTTCCGTTGACATTTGTAAGATCTCACGTCAGCTATTCTATTTCTAAGCAAGCAGGAAAGCCGATCCACTATGACACGGGAAGATTTGGATGGGGGAGGGTAGGACATCCTATCTCACTCACTAACGTTGACATATACTCGGATCTTTTAATAACTGGCCCTAATAAAAATCAATAAAAGCAAAACCGGTTAAAAATTATGTACGGACACGTAGGCTTACATTATGAGGCTGATACGATGGGCAAACTAGGTGCAGCAGCATATGCTGTCGTAGGCTCGCTTGTATCCTAATGACACCATGGTAGTGTTACTTCACTGATGACATGACGGGAGCGACATCTTACAGAAACAGAGAAAGAAGGAGATGATGAGATCACAGGGCTATGGTTAGCTGCAGCCTGCGTTCTTTCTCTTGGCTTCTTTTGGGTTTTTTGTTTGTTTTTTTTTTTTTTTAGCCATGCGGACACTTAGCAGCCGAACGTCTCCTGGGAGGCATAGACCATGTAGAGGAAGCCGTCTTCATCGCGTTCCTGCTCGTAGATTTCAGAGATGGGGGTGGACACGCTGACCATGCTGTGCTGGTTGATCAGGAGGAAGAAGGCTTGAGTGGGGTTCAGCTGCAGCCGACGCCTGCGGGCCCAAAGGCACTATGAGAACGTCTGCATTCAAGTGTTTAGAAATGCTTCAGAACAGTTAAGAATGCTTAGGTAAACTTAACATGGGACCTCCAAAAAAAAGTGGCTAGTATTCGAACAAACTGACTATAAACTACAACATAGGCCACATGCTAATTAGCAAAATTTTTGAGGTGGATTAATTATATATATATATATATATATATATATATATATATATATATATATATATATATATATATATGTGTGTGTATTTCCATATTTTTCACATGGTCTACATTTATGTTTCATCTCTTGTACATGTGAGCTGGAAGTTCAGTTACAATTTTGGTACTGGGGACAGCCCCTCCCCCAAACTGTCTCACCACACAAGTAAACAAAGTATGTGTGAGTCTTTAGATGGAATCGTACCTATTGCACTTTGTTTCCTACACGTGTCTGATTAAACCACGTCCACATAATCAGTATGTTCAATATCTAACAAAGACATGTAGTATTATTTTGGTTATTGTATTGGGAAACAATAATTAAGATTTCAGGATCTATGCAACGAGAGGACTAATAATACAAACCATCTCAGATATAATTAAAACTAATTAAAATTTAGAGTTGGGACTAAAGAAATAACTTAATTTAAAGGTAACGCTGGGTTTTAATACTCATGTGTTAATAGTGTTGTTATTTTTATTGTGTGATAAAATAAACATTTTGGGGAAAGCAACTGTTAAAAATGTATTTCATAAAAACCCAATACTGTAAAAACTACCATAGTACGGTGTTATTTTGCTGCCAACTTGTTTTGCAACGAGCAAGGTTTTTGACTGTGTGTGTGTAGTGCTGAGGATCTCACCTGATGATCTTCACCAGTTCGCTCATGTTGACATGATCTGGTACTAAAAATTTGGTCTTGTCCAAAATGGGCAGCTGCTTCTCACCCTTATATCTCTCAATGATAACCTAGGACCAAAAAGTTGAATCACATTTAAGCACAAAATTTTCGACCATTGGGTTTCCAAACCAATAAAGTTATGTAAAACGAACCGTTGCAGTGTGTATAGGACCACACGGAAATATATATATTTTAAGTATATGTATTTCCGCGTCTGCCCCAAATTGCCCCTAGATAATCAGTATGTGTGAGTGAGTGCCCATTGATAGATTGTCGGAGTTGTATCTAATGTGATTAATGAATAAACTAAAGGAAAAAAAAAACTATTACTGGGAACTCACTCACACACACATAATTACTATATAGGGGCAATTTAGGGCAGCCAGTTAACCTTTTGGACTGTGGAGAAAAACTGGAGAAACCGAAAGAAACCCCACGGACAGAGAATGTATGTATTTGTAAACACACACACACACACACACACACACACACACACACACACACACATATATATATATATATATATATATATATATATATATATAAATATATATATATATAATTCAACTTTAATATTATGAGCGAATGAGTACATTTGTTTAGTAAATAGTTGTGTAATTGGCTGGATAATGTGATGATGTGGCTTGTTATTGTGAAATCACTTAAATCTAGAACCACATGAAAGTCATGTGGATGCACGTCAGGGTTCTGTTATGTCCTGTTGTGGTTCATTACATTAAAATCTGATTGCTGTACATTATTTTTTACTCATTACAGTTATAATAGATTCTTTACTTATACATCCTATTGCCACGTGACTGAAATTGAATCTTTTCATTCTGTATGGGTGAGGGATCCGGAAACTATGATCAAATGCTATTTACAATTATTGAATGAAATGTTACTTACTGGAATTTTATTAGGATGCTGCTCTCGTATTTGCTGCACTTCCTTGCATCGATCAGCTGGAAACAAAACAACATATATCAGTGTAACTATTTATTCATATTTGTAGTTGACAATCTTAAAATAGTAACTGTAGAACACAGTGTGCTGGACTTGAAAAAAGTAAGTATTTAATAACATCCAGCATATAATTATAGCATTTTACAAAAGCTGGTCTAACCAGCTGTGAGTCGGGCCATTAGAACAAAGACCGAGCATCTCATCTGCCCTGCTGAATGTGTTTAAATGAGCTCTTCAGCATGAAAACAATGAACATATCAATTTTAATGATGTTCTGCTCAAAGGACAGGTAAGCCATTCCATTGTGATCTGTACATTACACTCAAACATGTCTGCTGGTAAAGCTTTCTACAAGAGTTTTGAGGGTTTCTGTTAGAAGTTTTGCTCACTGATCCAGATGAGCATTTGTGAGGTCAGATACAGATACAGGATGAGGACGGCTGGCGTGCATTTTCTCTTCGAGTTCATCCCTAAAAGGTTCTATAGGGTTAACGTCAAGGGGCAGTCAAGTTCTATTAAATACAACAGAGCTTGTGTTTTAGGACTTAAGGACTTGGGACACGTAGGTTTCTGTAAATTCATAAATATTTATCGGAAGGAACTAAAGGTTGTCATGCTGGAGTGTAGACCATGAGTGCAAATTTCCTTAGCGTTTCCTTTGTTATTGGCTGCCGAATAATCCCAGACCATTCATCAGAGTTATGATGCTATAGAATGAGGTTAATGCCTTCATTACTGTACAGAATTACTTTATTTCGCCAAGACAAGGAATTTGTCTTGGTGAGTGCACACATGTATGACATGAAACATAATAAAATTAACAAGACAGCACAGACTATACAAGGAATGAACAGAAACCACTATGAAATTATAATACAATCATCCATCCATTATCTTCCGCTTTATACTAGGGTCGCGGGTGGGGTTCCCCTTGCCCATCCAGGGGAGAAAGTCTCGAGCGCTGGGCAGATACACCCAGGACAGGGGTGGACAGACTGTGGGAGGAAACCGGAGAACCCGGAGGAAACCCACACGGACGTGGAAACTCCACCCAGATTGGGATTCGAACCGGGAATCCCCAGCGCTGAGAGGCGAATGTGCTAACCACTAAGCCACCATGCCGCCCTATAATACAATCAGGTAGTTAAAAAAATTAAGAGAAAATAGGTGACGTCTTTACATGTGGGATGTAAAATTACTGTAAATATGAAAAAAATATACAGTGTACTATATGATGTTATTATAATATCACATGTAATACTATTGTTTATAGTCTGATAAAGATCATTTCCTGTTTGGATGTGGTGGTGCTTTAGTGGAAATCCACAGGCCTAGAACGCCTGTGTGAAAATAGTGTGTGAAATTGTTTACTTCGTCACTAGCTACTTAATACAGTACTACTAAAAGATCAGTCAAATTTTTGCCCCTGTATCCTTCCCAGTCTTTTTCCATCGTTTATGTGCGTTTCGGACGTTTTGGTGCAAAGCAACATAAATGGTTTCCTTTTTTAGATCAGATTGATCTGTTTTGATGAAGCATTTAAGTTGGATTTGAGTCACATTGCAGGCAACAGTGTAGTGCACTATTAAGTAAATATTGATTAACATCATGGGAGGCACGGTGGCTTAGTGGTTAGCATGTTCTCCTCTCAGCGCTAGGGATTCCGGGTTCGAATCTGGGTGGAGTTTCCATGTTCTCCCCGTGTCTGTGTGGGTAACCTCCGGGTTCTCCGGTTTCCTCCCACAGTCCAAAAAAACAGATCAAGTCTATTGAATTCTCCAAATTGCCCCATATAGAATGTGTTTGTGTTAGTGAGTGTGTGTGTCCAGCGATGGATTGGCGTCCTGTCCTGGCTGCCCAGCACCTGAAACATTCTCCCCTGGATGGGCATGGGGAACCCCACCGCGACCCTACTAGAGGATAAAGCGGGAGATAATGGATGGATGATTGACATCACGAAAGGCAGTACAATTTAATGGTCATCTTTTCTAGGTTTAAATCTCCCATCCACACAGTTTACTTTAAACTCGCTGAAGGACTGATTTCATTTTAGTTTGCAAACACAGGGTCTTTGTTTTAGGGCGGGTAAAAATGCAGATTTTATATAATGATAATGCAAACACATTTATCAGTGGAAGGAAGGGAGTAACTAAGCAACCAACTGCAAAGTAGACATCGGGGCATTTCAGATGGGAAGTTAAACGCTTGCTTGACTGGATGCAGATAGTTTAGGTTACAAAGCCTGACACGTTGATATTGACAGATATTTTATGAAGAAGCTCCATTAACCCGAGCCATTAAACACATTTGCGACATACATTATATTTGCTACTTTAAAAACACTCGTATAACAAAAACCCAGTCACTGTACAGAATAGTAAAATATTTATAGTCCATTGAAGGATGCTATATTTATATTCTATAATTATGGGCTACAAGCAATATTTGCGTACCAGCCCAGTGCACCTCCTGTAAATGGCACAAGAAGCTGATTTCAGTGTGTGTACCCAGAGTATCAGACCATGTACACATGGCTTTAATGATTAAATTGGCATAGTTATAAAATGCTGGTGTGATGTGCCTAAGAAAACATGAGACTGGTGTATACTACATTTTAAAAAAATGTGTAATACTTACTAAAATAGTTTATTGTTTCGGTTTTCTTGCAGTGATTTTAGGAAACAGATATAGACACATTTTCCATGTGGATCCTGAGTAGATCAGTCAGCTGGAAAAGCATGTAATATTTCTCTAACACAACTTTTTTTTCTCTCTCCTTTCTAACTAGTAGCACCTTCCTTGGCAGTAAGCACAACTTGCAGATCCTATTTTTATATTTCTGTTTATTCTTGCCTACATCTGCTGTCTTGCAGTACACCCACTTCCATTCTGAAAATAAAGTCAGGGTAGTATGAAGGCTATTCGAAAAATTTTAGCTCATGCTTTTTTAAGTATTTCCTAGAAGATTTAGAGTGCAGGACACCGCAACAGACCTCAGTGGTTGTGACATGGCAGTTTCACTGATGCTTGGAGGGGAGGGCTTATGAAATAAACAGCTGATTAGTTGAGAGAGATCCAGCACCTATATTTAGCTGACAGAGGTGTGGCACAGTGGAAAATTTGCAGCATTGAAATGCAAAGGTGTATTAAATAATATACCTGGCCTGGTGTGATACGCAGGGGTAAACCTCAAGGCCCTTGGGCCAAAACCCACCTGTGATACAATTATATCTGGCCCACAAGATCATTTGACATTGATCTGTTATAATTGTTATTAATGGCTTGGCCATATTTCTTTGGGGTTTTTTTTTTTGGATCATGCTCATATTTTAAATTTATATGATTTTTTTTGAATGGGAACATTTTATGGAGAGCAATAATATTAAAATATATTTGAAGTTTAAGTTTATTTTTCTAAAATGGCCCAAGAACAAATAAAACTGAATGTTTTGATTCACACACTTTAATTATGACTTACAAAACTATTTTTAGTTCATGTCCAGACAGTTTGCACATTGTAAATATATATTTTATTTTAATTTACTTTATCCTTTTTCACAACTTTTTGTAAATAATTTTTTACTTTCTGTGGAGATGTCAGAAAAGAATTTCACTGCTGGCTGTGCCATGTATAACTACGCATGTGACTAATAAACTAAACTTGACTTGATCTTGACATTTTTTACCTTAGTGGAAAAGTATCATTTTTTCAGCTTTTAAATATATTTTTTACAGCTTTTAATTTTAGTTTTGCATCATGTTCATAGTTTTAACTCTCGAAATTTTAAAAAGAGATTTTATTAATTATTAACAGACATTAATAGAGGATTACATTACATTTTATTTTCATTATCATTTTGGTCATTTAGCAGACGCTTTTATCCAAAGCGACTTACAAGGTGAGCACAGGGTTAATCACAACATCCCTGCAGCAATGAGGGTTAAGGGTCTTACTCAAGGACCCACATTGGTAACTTGAGTGGACCTGGGATTTGAACCCCCAACCTTTAGATTGATAGCCCAACACCCTAACCACTGAGCCACCACACCTATTCGGAATAAATGGAAGATAAGATATAAACGAGCTAAAGTATTCAAAGTCAAATAAAGTTTATTGATTGTGGAATTATATTCCTGTCTGTTTTCATTCCTATTCAAGTTCAATAAATTAATGCTTGGGCCTGCGACCTAAAGTGACCTTCCAATTTTGAGCCCCCCCCC
>JAFMOD010000104.1:1283841-1295131 GCA_019802435.1 Corydoras maculifer | reverse complement strand
GAGAGAGAGGATAAAGAGGATAAAGAGGAAGATAATGGATGGATTGATAAAAATAACAATAATCGGTATTCTTTTTTTTTTTTTTTTTTTTTTTACCTGGAGCGATCATAATCTCATTCTTTTTCGAGCGAATCCTGAGGAAGGTGAGGTCATTTTGTGGGTCAATGTCTCTCAACGTGCTCCGTGCTTTCAGCACCAGCTGGTGGATGAGGCTTGCATACTGCACTGTACTCGTGCTATCAAGCGTGGTTTTAATGGGAATGCCTTGGGAAAAATAACACAGAAAAGTGCAGAGAGGCTAAGCAGCAGAAAGACCATGCAGACCACAACTGAGCCTTTGTTTCCACTCCGTCATGTGAGGTATCCATGTCGCAGATTTACTCAATAGACCTCTAATAACAACTCCTGTGAACATTTAGTTTAAGTTCCCAAAACCCAACTACTCAGACTAAACCCTTCAGTATTTAATTTTTTTATAAATACCCTCGGCATTGACAATGATGATTCCTTGAACTCCTTGTTGACTCTGAATTCTCTTCAGTGTCTCCTCAACCTCCGCCTTTACACAAAGACATGACCGGTTAGATTGTACAGTCTTATGAGGTTATATATATATATATATATATATATATATATATATATANTATATATATATATATATATATATATATATATATATATATATATATATATATATATATGGCTTCCAAGAGAGAAACATTGTCTCTAATCAGCCTTACAACACTACAGTAGACATTTGCACACATTTTACAGTTTACAGTTTCATAGTGATAAGGTAGTATGCCAGCTCTTTTCTCAAATAATAGATTACAAATGATACAATCAAGGGCAATTAGTATAGTTTGCTCTACAACATGTCATTGGAAAGTGTCAGAAAACCAAAGTAGACAAAGGAAAGGCACTCAGACACAGATGACATGCAGACTCCACACAGAAAGGACCTACATGATACTAAAGCTGCATTTCGGTGTAAATGCGTGTCATTTAAGCAACAGGCGACCTGCCTTTCACCCAGTGTAAACTGGGATATTCTCCAGTAAAGCATATAACAATGTAAAACATTGCTACTATTAGTAATAGCTATTAACCTGCTCATCTGTTTATCCAGTTTAAATAGCAGAAATGCACCCGTGATCAGTAGAGTAAAAGTGTATGAATATTGAATAAGATCACCCCATATTTTACATTCAAACCAAAGAAACGGAATATATAAAGCTTTAAAACACACACACACACACACACACACACACACACACACACACACACACACACACACACACCTACCTACCTGCATACACACAATATTTGTACTATACTACTAACGACTTCACAGCAGTGCAGAATAGTGACTTAGTGGTTAGCATCTCGGATCCCGGTTCGAATCCTAGTCTGAGTGGGATTCCTCCAGGTTCCCTGGTTTCCTCCCATAGTCCAAAAACATGGATCAAGGTCAAACTGAATTCTTCAAATTGCCCCATATACAGTGTGTCTGTGTGAGTGAGTGTGTGTACAGCGATAAGATTGGCGCCCTTTCCTGGGTCTATCTGCTCAGCGCCCGAAACGTTCTCCCCTGGATGGGCATGGGCAACCCCCCCTCCCCCCGCGACCCTAGTAGAGGATAAAGCGTGAGATAATGGACCCTGCACCCAGGGTGCCATTCAACATTAAAAGCACTAGGTGGAGCTGTTTACTTACATGCTTACGTACTGTTCTTTCTAACACAGCATATTCAACGTGTTCTAAACGGTCAATAGATGTAAAGCTACCATTATAACTTTGTTCATTTAGCGTTTCCACTGTTTCTGTAAGTTGTGTGACTAACGTCACACTGCGTTACCGTAACACAACGAAACTCAAAAGCAAAACAACCGAGGTTCCACTGAATGTAAAGCTGAGTTCTGATAACACACACGCCGCAGGAGATATGAAATAAAAACAGCGGACTTTATAAAAGTCTATTTCTCTAAAAATGTCTTATTTAAAGGTTTAATAATACTCAGTTGCCAGTTGTAACGACAACGCCCTCGCCAGTTCACTTAACAACAGCGAACAGAAGCCGCCATGTTCTTATCACGGAACGTAAAATGTATTCGTTTATTAAACAGTAAATAAAAAAACTACTTGCCATGATGAAGAAAGAAGAAAATAATGACTTAGTTACAAACAACCCGGCTTCACAATTCCAAACAGCTCAGCGTTTAGAGAACGGTGCTTTGATTACATGACGTCGCCCAATGGTGACGCCCCCTACAGTCCAGGAGGAGTCATAACAGCACCATATATACAGCACCACTCAAAATGACCTATTGTACATTTTATTAGTTCACTTCCCGTAAAGCTGGACTTTGTAGTTCTACAATTCCATCCTGTAGTCCATCTGTTAGTGTTCTACAGTACATACTGTGTACGTCCTCTTTACTCTGTTCTAATGGTCAGAACCCCAATAGTACCACCACAGAGCAGGGGTTATTAGGTTGGTGCATTATTCCTATCCCAGCAGTGTCACTGAGGTGTTTAAATGAAACTCCAGCAGCACTGCTGCACTAAAACCCCCTCACCACATCAGTGTCACTGCAGAACTGACAATAAACAATCCACCACCCAAATGATGATCCTGACCAACAGAGAACAGAGAACCAACAGGGTTAATATGCTGTTTTTCATGCGTTAAACTCACTTACTGTATCATGCATGACTTAAAGAGAGGGCCGGTTGGGTTTTTTGCAGGTATGGTGCCAGTATAAGTAATACAGAGGGATTTCATAATAATAATTATGACCATCACAGAGCAGGGATTATTTGGTTGGTGCATTGTTCCTATTGTTCCTATCCCAGCAGTGTCACTAAGGTGTTTAAATGAAACTCCAGCAGCACTGCTGCACTAAAACCCCCTCACCACATCAGTGTCACTGCAGAACTGACAAGAAACAATCCACCACCCAAATTAGACCTGTTCTGTGATGCCCATAATTTAGAAAAAAAGGATTTATTTAATCACTGAATAATATCACTAACATTAATGACATCACTAAACTTCGCTGTGGTTTGATACGATGTGATAGATTAGATAAATTTAGAATAAAATACACACACACACACACACACACAAAATACATTGCATATTAACGACCTCCCTACATCCTGGGTGCCATTCAGCATTAAAACCACTAGATGGAGCTGCCTACTTACATGCTTACTATTCATCCTTATACAGTATGTTCAGCATGTTCTAACAGTCAGTAGATGTAAAGCTACCATTACAACTTTGTTTATTTGGCATTTTTCATATTTTTACAGTAGAATATCTGATTCTAATTGTCATTGGTACAATGGAAATTCTAAGGTCATATACAGAAGCATTCGAAACTTTGGGCACATCTTTTTTTCAAGCAAATTTAGCAAAAAAAAAAAAATAAGACAAAGGCTTCTGCAGCCTTTTTGTCCTAATTAACTTCCCTTCCTCTGTAGAGCTCAGAACAAACCCTAGTGTATTTAAACGTCCAGCTATTTCTATAGAACAAATCCTGTTTCCTGGGTTTTTATAGGGGTGGTGACTCGACCTATGTCAGCACAGCTGTTAGAAGAAAAGAGACAGACCATAATTAGTATATATATATATATATATATATATATATATATATATATATATATATATATATATATACAGTACCATTCATAAGTTTGGACACACCCCCTTTTGCTCCATCGTCTATTTCCTCCACTTATCATTTAGATGGACTTTGTAGTTTTACAATTATAGACTGTAGTCCATCTGTTTTATGTATATGCCTTAAAAACTGTGTAGACGGTGTCAGTAAACATGATCACATAACTACTCATAGCTCCAAACATGCGCGTTATGATATAAAACGTTTTTAAAATGTTACATTTTCAGTGGAAACCGAGTATTACAGTTCTATTAAACACACAGCCAGCAAGAGACCATTAAAAGCCAGGCAGAAAAAAGGTCGGGAGGGGTTTAATTAATTCCATTTTTACCAACTCAGCCTTTTACATACAATTTACAGTGTTAACTCCCTCATCGGCGTGTTGGAAGCCATAAATATGACGAGATCTCGTCCTAGGGAATGTTTGCCTGGACGCTGAGTCATTTTCCTTCATGGAAAATCCTCAGAAGCATGATTTTGTGTTAGTACATTTGCACTCCCACACATTTGGAGTCTGTCCCTTTTTCACCCATTTTATCATCCTAGGGTTGTAGGAGAAACAGTTTTATGAGCAAAGACGATACTGCTGGGATAGGAATAATGCAACAACCACATAACCCCTGCTCTGTGGTGGTGCTATTGAGGTTCTGACCATTAGAACAGAGTAAAGGGGATGTACACAGTATGTACTGTAGAACCCAAACAGATGGACTACAGTCTGGAATTGGAGAACTACAAAGTCCATCTTTACAGGAAGTGGAATTGAGAACATGGACAATAAGAGGTCAACAAACTCATCTTATCTCATTATTTTCTAGGGTTGAGAGGGGTCCCCATGCCCACTCAGAGGAGAATGTTTCAGGTGCTGGGCAGATACACCCAGGACAGCGTGCCAATCTACTGCTGGGCACACACTTTCCCACACACACACACACACACACACACACACACACACACACACACACACACACACTACAAAGGGGCAATTTATTCAGATCAGGATTCGAAACATTGATAGGCTGAGAGGCTGAGATGGTAACCATTAAGTTAAGGGCAGATACACCCAGGACAAGGCACCAATCCATCGCTGGGATGCACAGACACACATATTCTATAGGGGCAATTTTGATAGGGGTAATTTAGAGTCAACAATTCACCTTAAATCCATCTTTTTAGACTGTGGGAAGACACCGGAAAACCCAGAGAAAACCCACACGGATACAAGGAGGAGATGGAAACTCTAGCACTGCTAAATGGAATTCATTTATTCATTCATTATCTCCCGCTTATCCTCTATTAGGGTCGCGGTTGGGTTCCCCATGCCCATCCAGGGGAGAACGTCTCGGGCGCTGGGCAGATAGACCCAGGACAGGGTGCCAATCCATCGCTGGGCAGCTAAATGGAATGATCTTTCGAACTCTGTCTGTTATTCAAGTGAAGTCAAGTTTATTCTTCACATGCATAGTTATACACAGTGAAATGCCGGCAGCCGAACACAGCATCGCTATCATCAGAAATAGGCAGAAAAAGTGATACATCAGGAGAATAGGTGATAAAAAAACAACCCTCTCCCAAACTATGCTTTAATAAACACAGGTTGGGGCCTGAAAAAATACACCTTTTAGCACACAAGCAAATACAAACATAAAGACATGGAAGAAACTGTAGGAGGCTTGTCCATAAGGGATCGGATAGGAGGGGAAGTCCATAGGAGAGCAGGGTAGAGCAGTTCTTAGACATTTATTCTTAGACATTTAAGAAACAAAGAAACGACTATTTCAAATGAGTGTCATAAATATAAAGTATCTACAAAGTTGGGGTCTCGAGATAATTTTATGTGTATGTTATAATGACATAATAAATAAAAAAAAGTAGTAACTAAACCCACAGCTCACAAATACCTTCACCATGAAAGTACACAGACTGAAATACACGCACTCACTACTATACAGCTGTTTCTCTATACACTAATATACAGCTGTGCCATTTCTCATCCCAGCGTGTCCGAACCTGTGTCTATATGGATGTTATAGGTAATGTTAGGATTCCTGGAATCAAGCTGTTTTAATGACAGGAGAGCCAGAGGAAAGTTCTCCGGCTGTGATGTCACTCACGTCTCATTTCGAGATTAGAGATGCTGAGACATGATTCTGCTGAATCGCTGGTCTGTACAAATGAAATGTGAGATCATATGTGTTAGATGTTCAGATATCAATGGGAATAGACGTGAAGATGTCATGGCAAACAGGACAAACAGCTCAGCAAATCAGATTGAAGGACTGGAGATACCTGTTTAATAATACCAATTAAATAATAACTGATTCTCCTTCCATCAAGCAATAAGGATATTTACATGTTACACTATGTCGCACTATATTAGGCAATTTAGAGCATTCAATTCACATTGAATCCATGAACCCAGAGAAAACCCCCAAAACCCACACCCATGAACCCACATGGGGCAATTTAGAGCAGCCAATTTACCTTGAATTCATACTTTTTGACAGTGGGAAAGCAAAGAACCCAGAAAAATCCCACAAGGACACGGGGAGAACATGTTAATTCCACCCAGATTGAACTTCAAACCTGGATTCCCTAAGCTGAGAGGAGAACATGCTAAACACAACGCCACCATGTCAATACATCCTATCAGCTATCTTCCACTTAATCCTCAATTAGGGTTCCAGGGTATTTATGGGAGAACGTTTTGGGTGCTGGGCAGATACATTCAGGACAGGGTGCCTATCCATCTCTGGGCACACACTTACTTTCTCTCTCTCTCACACTCACACTCACACTCACACACACACTATATGGGGCAATTTAGAGCAGCCAATTTACCTTGGATTCACACTTTTTGACTGTGGGAGCAAAGCAGAAAACCTGGAGAAAACCTGGATCGGAATTGCAATCCTGGATCCCCAGCGCTGAGAGGTGAACATGCCAAACACAACACCACTGTGCCGCCATTATATAGGTGACATCCATCCATCCATTATCTTCCGCTTTATCATATATTAGGATCGCGGGGGGTTTCCCATGCCCATCCAGGGGAGAACATCTCAGGCCCTGGGCTGATACACCCAGAACAGGGTGTATCCATTAATCCAATCCATCGCTGGGCACACTCACCCACACAGACACGCACATAGACACACTCTAAATGGGGCAAATTGGAGAACTCAATTGACTTGATCCCTGTTTTTGGACTGTGGGAGGAAACCGGAGAACCCGGAGGAAACCCACGCGGACATGGGGAGAACATGGAAACTCCACCCAGATGGGGATTCGAACCCGGAATCCCTAGTGCTGAGAGGAGAACATGCTAACCACTAAGCCACTGTGCCGCCATTATACAAGTAACATGATAATAAATGTCATTCCTTTACAACAACATCTAAAATGTTTGAACTTTGCTATAAATCCGTCAACTTTCTGTGTAAAAACATCCATCCATCCATTATCTTCCGCTTTATCCTCTATTAGGGTCGAGGGGGGGGTTCCCCATGCCCATCCAGGTGAGAACGTTTCAGGTGCTGGGCAGATACACCCAGGACAGGACAACAATCTATCGCCAGGCACACACTAACTCACTAACACACACTCTATATGGGGCAATTTGGAGAACTCAATTGATTTGTGTCCATGTTTTTGGACTGTGGGAGGAAACTGGAGAACCCAGAGAACCCACGCAGACACGGGGAGAACATGGAAACTGCACCCAGATAGGGATTCGAACCAGGAATCCCTAGAGCTGAGAGGAGAACATGCTAACCACTAAGCCACCGTGCCACCCTGTGTAAAAACAACAGACAGTAAAACAAGAAATCCCGCTTAGCGCGGACGCGACACTGAACTGAAATTGTGTCGCGCATGAACGTGGGGGGTGTTCAGAGAGTCAATGCACAATAAGAAGCACAGGGCTGTGGTCTGAACAAACACTGCAAACGTTCGTCCTGTGTTTTAGTGCTTGAACGACGGCCTAATACAAAGAGCTGAGTTCTGCCCATTTCGAGAAAGCTTCCTCTTTAAGGCATCAACAGCTTATCAGCAGCTGCCATGTGTTGCCTCTGCTCTCTATCACACACATGTGTACATAAGGACAAGAAAAATTGTACATCCCCAACAATCACTCGTACACCATGATTAGAACTTGTAAAGCAATCTGAATGTAGCTAGAACTTTGCAGACATGAAATGTCTCAGTGCTGTCTGTAATGTTTTTAAATTGTTATTTAAAGCTCCCTCTCAGCGCTAGGGATTCCCGGTTCGAATCCCAATCTGGGTGGAGTTTCCATGTTCTAGACCTGTTCTGTAATGCTCCTGACCAATAGAGAACAGAGATGCGACAGGTCCTGTTTTTTTAGGCCTTAAACGTATTTACTGTAACAGGCTTGACTTAAAGAGAGAGCCAAATGAGTTCTTTGCAGGTATGGCACCAGTATTAATAATACAGATGGATTTAATAATAATAATAATAATAATAGGCACGGTGGCTTAGACGATAGTGAAGATAATGAGATTAAATAATATAATAAGATTAAAAAATATCCATCCATCCATTATCTTCTGCTTCATCATCTATTAGGGTCGCAGGAAACTCCCCATGCCCATCCAGGGGAGAACGTTTCGGGTGCTGGGCAGATACACCCAGGACAGGATGCTATCTATCGCTGGGCACACACTCACACACACAAACACACTCTATATGGGGCAATTTGGAGAACTCAATTGACTTGATCCATGTTTTTGGACTGTGGGAGGAAACCGGAGAACCTGGAGGAAACCCACGCGGACACGGGGGAAACATGCAAACTCCACCCAGATGGGGATTCAAACCGGGAATCCCTAGTACTGAGAGGAGAACATGCCAACCACTAAGCCACTGTGCCGCAGATTAAAAAACATGATAATAATATTAGGTATTTTAGATTTTGCTGATTCACATCAGTTAAAAAGATTCGATTTGAAATGTTTGCCTCCTCTCTCTGTACTCTGACCTCTGATAGATATTTACCTTGAATGTTTATTTTTCTTATTACTAAGTAGTCTCTGTCCCCATTTGAGAGTTAAAGTCTGAAAGTTCCTGTTAGAAAGTGTAGATAATAGAAAGGTATATAGAATGACAGCAACTGGGTGCTAAGCAGACTAGATTAAATCCTTAACACACATCAAATTAAGATTTGGAATCAGTTTGGTGAAGCATTTTTGTGTTTAACATGGTTTTGGCTGCCGGGGCTTCAGGCTATCTTTGGCCAAAGCAGCAAAGATTAGGGTTTGCCTTAATTAGCAGCTTCAGTGTTTGTATGAAGGTTTATGTGATGCTAAACTGACAGCTATAAAACTCTCTTAATTGTTGGTCAATCCACATGGCTCCAGAGGAAATGGGATTGGTGGCAATTTGAAATTATATATGTATAAAATTATATATAAATTATATGTCCAGGTCAGTAGGTGCCCCTGTTGTAGGCTTTATGGGGTTTGTAGTGTATGCAGTATGTGCTATATGTTTGGAATTATAATATAAGCATCTTATCTATCTGCTCTCGTCTCATTATCTTTTGTATAATTTAATACAGGGGTCACGGGGTGGTTCCCCATGCCCATCTAGGGGAGAACGTTTCGGGTACTGGACTCACTCACAGCGACACACACACACACACATACACTAGGGGCAATTTACAGCAGCCAATTTACCTTGAATCTATGTTTTATAATTAATATTATTTTGGGTTTTCATAAAACAGCTAATCATAATAGTCCATTTCCAGCTTCTGTCTGGTTTAGTAATTAATATACATATATTTATATTTTTTAAAAACTATTTTAATTGCTATATATATTTGTTTTTGCATAATACTGTATTATCCATTGTCCCCATTATAAAATTTCCACTACTGCAACCAAATGAAGCAATTTGTTAGAATCTAGAACCCACTAGAGCTGATGCATATTCTAGCTTGTCTGGATAATTACAGGAAGAGGCAACACTGATCAAATAATATGGCTCCTCTGCTCTTTTAGCCAATTACATAGAGAGGTTGTCTCCTTTATCTCGTCAATTAATGTCAGGCTAATTCATTTTGAGTAAATCCTGGATTCAGGGCTGTGGTCGGCAGGGAACTGAGACACCAGCTCGGGGCTCAACAAGTACCTGCATTGTTTCTAACATGGTTCTTTTTTTTTAAAACAATTTATATATATATATATATATATATATATATATATATATATAAATATATATATATATATATATATATATATGTATATATATATATATATATGTATATATATATATATATATATATATATATATATATATATATATATATATAAGGTGGCACGGTGGCTTAGTGGTTAGCACGTTCTCCTCTTAGCACTAGGGATTCCCGGTTCGATTCCCCATCTGGGTGGAGTTTCCATGTTCTCCCCGTGTCTGCGTGGGTTTCCTCCGGGTTCTCCGGTTTCCTCCCACAGTCCAAAAACATGGATCAAGTTAATTGAATTCTCAAAATTGCCCCTATAGAGTGTGTCTGTGTGAGTGAGTGTTTGCCCAGCGATGGATTGGCGCCCTGTCCTGGGTCTATCTGCCCAGCGCCCGAGACGTTCTCCCCTGGATGGGCATGGGGAACCCCACCGCGACCCTAATAGAGGATAAGCGGGAGATAATGAATGAATATATATATATATATATATATAGGCTGCACGGTGGCTTAGTGGTTAGCACGTTCGCCTCTCAGCACTAGGGATTCCCGGTTCGATATATATATATATATATATATATATATATATATATTTTTTTTTATTATTGTATTTGTATTAATAGGTGTGGGCATGTTCTCCTCTCAGCGCTAGGGATTCCCGGTTCGAATCCTAATCTGGGTGGAGTTTCCATGTTCTCCCCGTGACCGTGTGGGTTTCCTATGGGTTCTCCGGTTTCCTCCCACAGTCCAAAAACAAGGATTTAAGGTAAATCGAATGCTTTAAATTGCCCCATATAGAGCGTGTTTATGTGTGTGCCTGAGTGTGTGAGTGTGTGCCCAGTGATAGATTCGCGTCCTGTCCTGGGTGTATCTGCCCAGCGCCCGAATCATTCACCCCTGGATGGGCATGGGGAACCACCCCCCCCCCAGTAGAGGATAAAGCAGAAGATAATGGATGGATAATGAATGGATAGGGCGGCACGGTGGCTTAGTGCTTAGCATGTTCTCCTCTTAGCACTAGGGATTACCGGTTCGAATCCCAATCTGGGTGGAGTTTCCGTGTTCTCCCCGTGTCCGCGTGGGTTTCCTCCGGGTTCTCCGGTTCCCTCCCACAGTCCAAAAACATGGATCAAGGTCAATTGAATTCTCCAAATTGCCCCATATAGAGTGTGTATGTCTGTGTGAGTGAGTGTGTGCCCAGTGATATATTGGCACCCTGTCCTGGGTGTATCTGCCCAGCACCCGAAACGTTATCCCCTGGATGGGCATGGGACACACTCCCCCCCCCTCCCGGATAAAGCAGAATATAGAGAGAGTGAGAGTAAGAGTGAGAGAGAGAGAGAGGTTGTAGTATCGTTCTGGTGAATCGTTCGCAGTGGAAGTTCTTGTTGTATCGTAC
>JAFMOD010000104.1:1242788-1283390 GCA_019802435.1 Corydoras maculifer | reverse complement strand
GCAACTTTCCCAGCCACCACCCACCCATACATGGTTATTTGGGGTAGAGAGTGGAGGAGCCTATAATAAGAACCAGACAGTGGTGGATGTCCCCCCACCACCACCCTCGCACACTTTTATACATTAATTCTTTTAGTTACAACGCAAAGGCGTTTGGCACAAAGTTTCGTTTTTAGTCTTTAATTAATTAAAAGTCGGATAGTTAATGAAACCAAGGCGTTTCGGTGACATAGACTTCCCTAATGGAAGACCGTCTGTGACGTCATCACACATAATTAGGTCAATGTGTCTTTATTTTTTTAAGCAACATCCAGTACCTGTCAAAACTTGGTGACTGGTCCAACTAGGGTTGTGTGTGGGGAGAGGAAAACGTTTCGGGCAGGACAGGGTTCAATATTTATATCTTTATATGGGGCAATTTAGAAGATTCAGTTTACCTTTAATACATGTTTTTGGACTGTGGGAACAAACTGGAGAACACAGAGGAAACTCACACAGACACGGGGAGAACATGGAAACTCCACCCAGATCAGAATCTGAGCTAGGAATTCCCGGTTTCCTGTCTCCCCGCATCTAAGTGGGTTTCCTCCTGGTTCTCCAGTTTCCTCCCACAATCCAGAAATATGGATCAAGGTAAACTGGAGCCTATAATAAGAACCAGACAGTGGTGGATGTCCCCCCACCACCACCCCCGGACAATTTTATACATTAATTCTTTTAGTTACAACTTAAAGTTTGGCACAAAGTTCCGTTTTCAGTCATTAAATAATTAAAAGTCGGATAGTTAATGAAACCAAGGCGTTTCGGTGACATAGACTTCCATAATGGAAGACCGTCTGTGACATCATCACACATAATTAGGTCAATGTGTCTTTATTTTTTTAAGCAACATCCAGTACCTGTCAAAACTTGGTGACTGGTCCAAACTAGGGTTGTTTGTGGTGAGGGGAGAACATTTCGGGCAGGACAGGGTTCAATATTTATATATTCATATGGGGCAATTTAGAAGATTCAGTTTACCTTTAATACATGTCTTTTGGACTGTGGGAACAAACTGGAGAACCCAGAGGAAACTCACACGGACACGGGGAGAACATGGAAACTCCACCCAGATCAGGATCTGAGCTGGGGATTCCCGGTTTCCTGTCTCCCCGCATCTGAGTGGGTTTCCTCCTGGCTCTCCAGTTTCCTCCCACAATCCAGAAATATGGATCAAGGTAAACTGGAGCCTATAATAAGAACCAGACAGTGGTGGATGTCCCCCCACCACCACCCCCGGACAATTTTATACATTAATTCTTTTAGTTACAACTTAAAGTTTGGTACAACTTTCAGTCATTAAATAATTAAAAGTACCTGTCAAAATTTGTTAATGAAAACAATGCGTTTTGGTGACTGGTCCAACTAGGGGAGAATGTTTTGGGCAGGACAGGGTGTCAATTGATATATCTATATGGGGCAATTTAGAAGATTTAGTTGACCTTTAATCCATGTTTTTGGACAGTGGGAGGAAACCGGAAAATCCAGAGGAAACTCACATGGACACAGGGAGAACATGAAAACTCCACTCAGATCAGGATCCTCTCAGTGCTAGGGGTTCCTGGTTTGAATCCCAATCTGGGTGGAGTTTCCATGTTCTCCTTGCATCTGAGTGGGTTTCCTCTGGGTTTTAGAATTTCCTCCCACAATCCAGAAACATGGATCAAAGTTCCATTTTCATTTTTTAAATAATTAAAAGTCAGATAGTTAATGAAACCAATGCGTTTTGGTGACTGTTCCAAAGACTGGTTACATAGACTTCCATAATGGAAAACCGTCTGTGACATCATCACACATAATTAGGTCAATGTGTTTTTTTAAGCAACATACAGTACCTGTCAAAATTTGTTAGTCCACTGTTGGTTCCCTGTTCTCTCTCTTACTCAGGAGCATCACAAAACAGGTCTAATTTGGGTGGTGGATTGTTTCTTGTCAGTTCTGCAGTGACACTGATGTGGTGAGGGGGGTTTTAGTGCAGCAGTGCTGCTGGAGTTTCATTTCTCCACCTCAGTGACACTGCTGGGATAGGAATAATGCACCAACCAAATAACCCCTGCTCTGTGGTGGTACTACTGGGGTTCTGACCATTGGAACAGAGTAAAGGGGACGTACACAGTATGTACTGTAGAACCCAAACAGATGAACTACAGTCTGGAATTGTAGAACTACAAAGTCCATCTTTACAGTAAGGGGAATGTATAACATGGACATTATGTAAGTGGAGCAAAAGGGAGCGTGTCCAAACTTTTGAGTGGTGCTGTGTGCTTTACGTTCGAAACAATAGGCATCGGGTGCAACCATAGATGGATGCATAGATGAGCTTAATAACCATGACAACAGAGTGGCTATAGATAAAACCCCCTATAGTCACAGATACCACGCTACAGGTAAAGCCTGTTTTAAACATAGTTTTGCTACTAAACTGATGCTATCTAAACAGCCACTCCCAGGTACTTTAGTAGGGGACTAACACAGTATGTACTGTTTTCCACAAACAGACGGACTACAGTCTGGAATTGTACTTTACAATAAGTGTAACTGAGAACATGGACAATAAGTGGAGCAACAAGCAAGCGTGTCCAAACTTTTGACCGATACTGTATATAGTGGAGGGCGGCATGGTGGCTTAGTGGTTAGCATGTTCTCCTCTCAGCACTAGAGATTCCCGGTTCGAATCCCAATCTGAGTGGAGTTTCCATGTTCTCCCCGTGTCCACGTGGGTTTCCTCTGGGTTCTCCGGTTTCCTCCCACAGTCCAAAAACATGGATCAAGTCAATTGAATTCTCCAAATTGCCCCATATAGAGTGTGTTTGTGTGTGAGAGTGAGTGCCCAGTGAAAGATTGGCGTCCTGTCTTGGGTGTATCCGCCCAGCGCCCGAAACGTTCTCCCCTGGATGGGCATGGGGAACCCCCCTGCGACCCTAATAGAGGATGAAGCAGAAGATAATGGATGGAATATAGTGGACTACAGTCTGAAAGTGTGTTAAAGTGCGTGGACAGTGAGTGTATGTCGTTGTAATTGTGGTGGGTTATCCTGTTGTCCTATCCTTGCACTAAGAGCAAAGTTTCATACTTTTCATTCATTCATTATCTTCCGCTTATCCTCTATTAGGGTCGCGGTGGGGTTCCCCATGCCCATCCAGGGGAGAACGTCTCGGGCGCTGGGCAGACAGACCCAGGACAGGGCGCCAATCCATCGCTGGGCACACACTCACTGACACAGACACACTCTATAGGGGGCAATTTTGAGAATTCAATTAACTTGTTCCATGTTTTTGGACTGTGGGAGGAAACCGGAGAACCCGGAGGAAACCCACGCAGACACGGGGAGAACATGGAAACTCCACCCAGATGGGGATTCGAACCGGGAATCCCTAGTGCTGAGAGGCGAACGTGCTAACCACTAAGCCACCGTGCCGCCCAGTTTCATACTTTTAAAAAACATAAATCACTCTGTATAAATAAACTCCTCTTCACTGATGCTGTGTCGTGTTTGGAATCCCTCCTCCAGTGATCATGTCTGTTCAATCGGGACAGTCTACATTGCTTGTAAATAAGACCTTAGGCCTGAAATTTTTAATGTACTCAAGATGTCTGTGTGTGATCTTTAAAGAAAACATATGACTTGAAAGCCCTAAAGCGGCATCACTAGATGTTTGTGGTGTAGAGCTACAGATGCCAGACAGCGACTTAAAATTAATGTGTTTACTGTAAAGGCAATAATAATTAATCACATGATGTACAATTGTTAAAAAAATAAAAATAAAATAAAATATATATAAATATACATCCATCCATTATCTTCCGCTTTATCCTCTATTAGAGTTGGGGGGGGGGGCAGATACACCCAGGACAGGGCGCCAATCCATTGCTGGGCACACACTCACACATACACACTCCATATGGGGCAATTTGAAGAACTCAATTGACCTTGATCCATGTTTTTGGACTGTGGGAGGAAACTGGAGAACTTGGAAACTCCACCCAGATTGGGATTCGAACCGGGTAACCACCGTGCCGCCCCTTATATATATAATATTTAAGAACTTTGAATTATGAATTATTATATAATATGTAATAATAATTTAAGGTAATGCTCTAAATTGCCCCATATAGTGTGTGTTTGTTTGTGTCTGCGTGTGAGTGAGTGTGCCCAGCAATGGATAGGCATCTCGTCCTAGGTGTCTCTGGGTGTCCCGGGTGTAAACGTTCTCCCTTGGATGTGTATGTGGGAACCGCCCCCCCCCAACCCCCGACCATATTAGAGTATTGAGTGGAAAATGATGAGTTCTAAAACCCAGCAGCATGATTTCCATTGTTGCCTTCTTTGCTTTGTTTAAGGCAATGAGACGTTTACAGTTTACTGGTGATTCAGGGGTTTGAGAATTGGACTATTGACTGGACTGGAGTGTTGGTGTGTGTTGATTGCATCATGTCTCGCTTGATAATTGTCCTGACTGAAAGTCTGGTTCAGGCTTGAAGTCAAACTGTCCTTCCGAAAAAAGTCAAAGCAGCTTAGCAAAAGCTTATTCTTATTCTATTCTTATTTATAGATATAAAGTTATAGATACATCTAATCTATCTATTACAAGAAGTACTTTACAAAAGAAAAAATTTAATAAAAATAGAGCTCAGTATACCCATCTATCCATCCATTATCTTCCGCTTTATCCTCTACGTATTAGGGTCGTGGGGGGTTCTCCATGCCCATCCAGGGGAGAACGTCTCGGGTGCTGGGCAGATACACCCAGGACAGGACGCCAATCTATCACTGGACACATTTACTCACACACACACTCTATTTGGGGCAATTTGGATAATTCAATTGACCTTGATCCATGTTTTTGGACTGTGGTAGGAAACCGGAGAACACGGAGGAAACCCACGTGGACACAGGGAGAACCGGGAATTCCTAGTGCTGGTGGGAAAACATGCTAACCACTAAGCCACTGTGCGATGACTTAATACATCAATACAACAAAGTAGTCAGTCACTATACTCTGCGTTGAAAGCTGTGTTGAGCACTTTGTAATGTTTACATAAACTGTAAAGATAACCTTCTACTCATGAACAGAAAGATGCTTCATGTGGGCTAAATTTGAATATTGTGGTTACAGATCGGGACGGTTGTTGTCTGCTCATGCTCAGGCTTGCTTAAATGCTGGCTCATTTGAAAATATAAACCAGGCTTAACAGATCTTGTATGTAACATCACTGGAAATTTTGGTTTGTCTGAGTTAGCACAAATTTTTTACATTTTCAGAGTTTTTGTAAGGGCAGCACGGTGGCTTAGTGGTTAGCATGTTCTCCTCTCAGCGCTGGGGATTCCCGGTGCCAATCCCAATCTGGGTGGAGTTTCCATGTTCTCCCCGTGTCTGCGTGGGTTTCCTCCGGGTTCTCCGGTTTCCTCCCACAGCCAACAACATGGATTAAATCAATTGCATTTTCCAAATTGCCCCATATAGAGTGTGTGTGAGTGTGAGTTTGTGCCCAGCAATAGATCGGCATCCTGTCCTTGGTGTATCTGCCCAGCGCCCGAAACGTTCTCCCCTGGATGTGCATGGGGAACCCCCTCCTCCCCCCACGGCCCTATTAGAGGAACATAATGGATGGATGGAGTTTTTGCCAATTTGATATCATTCTTAGTGGTGTCGTGGTTCGCATGTACACCTCTCAGTGCTGGGGATTCAGGTGGGAATCCCAATATAGGTGGTTTCCATGTTTTTCATGTGTTAACAGGGGTTCTCCGGTTTTCTCCCAGTCTAAAAGCATGGATTTCATGGATTTAAGGTGAATTAGCTGTGATGCGATGCTCTGCGCAGATGTTCCCCTTGGGAATCCAGGGTCTGGGCATTGATGTAGATTCAGGGGTAATGTGTACAGTACCACCTACAAAGACGTTGTTGAAGGTTAGGTACATTACATCATGGAAGGGGTGTTTCCAAAGGCCAAGGCATTCTGCCTGCCACACGTAAGGGGGTTAACTGTGTTGACTTGGCCTCCAAATTCCCCAAATTTTATTCTAATCCAGCATCAGAGGAGCGCTATGGAAAAACATGTTGGAACCACGGCGGTCTCATGTAACAGTTTACTTGACTGAAAAAACCCATCTGCTAACAAATTGGTGGCTGACATCACAGGACACCTTCAGATGTCTTTTAAAGTCCAGGTCTTAATCTGTTGCAACAGTTTTAGTGGCTCTGCACAGTTTTAAGAATGTTATGTCACAGCTGGGGCAGCACGGTGGCTTAGTGGTTAGCATGTTCTCCTCTTAGTGCTCTTCGAATCCCAATCTGGGTGGAGTTTCCATGTTCTCTCCATGTCCGCGTGGGTTTCCCCTTGGTTTTCTGGTTTCCTCCCACAGTCCAAAAACATGGATCAAGTCAATTGAGTTATCCAAATTGCCCCATATGGAGTGTGTGTGTTAGTGAGTGTGTGCCCAGTGATAGATTGGTGCCCTGTCCTGGGTGTATCTGCCCAGCGCCCGAGACGTCCCACAGCAAGAAGGTCCCAGGTTTGGTACCCATTGGGGCGAACACAGGTCCTTTGTTTGTAGAGTCCACATGTCCTTGATGGCCTCAGGGGGTATCCTTCCAGATCTAAAGACATGATAATAGGTTAATCCATACATCCATTATCTTCCACCTAATCCTATACTATGGTCGCTGGGGGGTTCCCCTTGCACATTTAAGAGAGAACGTTTCAGGTGCTGGGTAGATGCACCCAGGACAGGACGGCAATCTATCACAGGGAACACTTACTTACACAGACACACACTATACGGGGCAATTTGGAGCATTTAATTGACCTTGAATACATGTACTTGAAAACAAGTGAACCTGGAGAAAATCCATGTGGACACGGGGAGAACATGGAAACTCCACCCAGATTGGGATTCGAACCGGGAATTCCTAATGCTGAGAGGAAAACATGTTAACCACTAAGCCACCATGATGCCCACAGTATAGTATGTATAGTAAACTATTGTGAATCATGAATAAAATGGGTGTGGTAGCTCAGTGGTTTGGGTGTTGGGCTATCAACCAGAAGGATGTGGGTTCAAATCCCAGGTCTAGTGAAAATACCAATGTGGTTCCTTGAGCGAGCCCCTTAACACTTATTGCTCCAGGGGGCACTGTATCAACCCTGTGCTCGCTTTGTAAGTCCATCCATCCCCTTTATCCTCTATTATGGTCGTGAAGGGTGGGTGGTGGGTTCCCCATGCCCATTCAGGTAAGAACGTCTCGGGCCCTGGGCAGATACACCCAGGACAGGGCGCCAATCCATCACTGGGCACACTCACACTCACAGAGACATGCACACACACTCTATATGGGGCAATTTGGAGAACTCAATTGACTTGATCCATGTTTTTGGACTCCCCACGCAGACATGGGGAGAACATGGAAGCTGTACTCAGATGGGGATTCGACCCGGGAATCCCTAGTGCTGAGAGGAGAACATGCTAACCACTAAGCCACCATGCCGCCTTCTGTTACCAAATGTAAGTGGCTCATCGTGGCATAATGGCTTTAAAATAATCACAGAGTACTATAGAGTCTACAGTCAGCTGCTGAGGGTTCCAGATCATGTACAATCACATATTACGACCGTAAACAAGAACTTTGTGAGCCTTGAGCTTTTTTTTTTCTGGTACTCTGTAAATCACTCCTCACGTCTGTCCTCCCGAATTCCATTTCCGTGCATCGCTCCGAGCCCTCGCCGCTTGATGAACTTTCGAGTGCACTTTGGTGCGAGAGACATTGTAACTAGCAAGACGACGACCGAGCGGGCCAGCTGCTTTAGATTTCTGTAGTCGTGCTGTAAGGGGGGGGCCCCCCCCCCCCCCCCCCCCCCCCCCCCCCCCCCCCCCCCCCCCCCCCCCCCCCCCCCCCCCCCCCCCCCCCCCCCCCCCCCCCCCCCCCCCCCCCCCCCTTTTTTTTTACACAGCCCAAATCAAAACCTTTTACCTCCAAGAAAGTATTTAAATGATCGGACTCCAGGACTAATCTGTCAAAGAATTCTTTGTTGTGGCGAATGAAGGAGGCTGAAATGGTTGCTGCTTTTGCTTTTCGGGACAAAACAATGCAACTGACGGCTGCTTGCGGAGATTTTTAACCATGATGTAACTTTATATGTTTGGAAATGTAGATTATTGGTAAATTCAAGTTTTTGTTTTTAATTAACAAAGTTATTTTGTTGGTAATACAAGGAACCTTGTGAGCCCCAAGGCCCAAGGTAGAATATAAAATACAGTACCATTACGAAGTTTGGATACTTTATTTCTTTATTTTCTCCACTTATCATGTAGATAGACTTTGTAGTTCTACAATTCCAGACTGTAGTCCATCTGTGTTCTTTGTTGTTGTTAGTCCCCTGTTGGTTCCCTGTTCTCTGTTGGTCAGGAGCATCACAGAACAGGTCCAATTTGGGTGGTGGATTGTTTCTTGTCAGTTCTGCAGTGACACTGATGTGGTGAGGGGGTTTTAGTGCAGCAGTGCTGCTGGAGTTTCATTTCTCCACCTCAGTGACACTGCTGGGATAGGAATAATGCACCAACCAAATAACCCCTGCTCTGTGGTGGTACTATTGGGATTCTGACCATTAGAACAGAGTAAAGGGGACGTACACAGTATGTACTGTAGACACTGCTGGGATAGGAATAATGCACCAAGCATATAATACCTGCTCTGTGGTGGTACATTAGAACAGAGTAAAGGGGACATACACAGTATGTACTGTAGAACTACAGTCTGGAATTGGAGAACTATGTAATCTTTACAGGAATTGGAACTGGCAACATGCACAATAAGTGGAACTGAAAGGGGGGGGGGGGTGTCCAGAACATTCATGCTTATAAAACCATATTGTTTTATTATACTATTTTTCCTACTGTACTTTCACACAGAGGAATTAATCCTTCATGTTTAACCCATCGGTGCAGTGAAACACATATACACACACTCACACACACACACACACACACACACACACACACACACACACAGGTGAGGTGAGCACACATGCCCATAGCGGTTGGCAGCCCTGTATACTGCACCCGATGAGCCGGGTATCAAACCGGGGACCTTGAGGTCACATGGCTGGTTCTTTAACCTCAAACCTGCGGATTTTCTTACGGAGGTGTTTCTTTAAGACTGAACATTTGATTCATGTCGCTGATCAAACAGGTGCAATGAGGAAGCAGAATGAGGCGGATGTGTCTCCCGTGTGGAAAAATTGAAAACTGTCAAATGAAAGCAGTTGGACGGCGTTCTGTAATGTCTGCTGCGGTTAGTACCAGCGTTGTGCTCAGCGTTACAGGCGCCGCCGACTGGAATAAAGTGACTTCACTCTAATAACTCAGGAAATAACAGGGACACTGGATGAATTTTGGAGTCATGGGTCAACATGACCCTGAAATGTTGAGGCTTCCTCTACAACATTTCAGACTAACATGGCGGTTTCACACGTCAACTAAAAGCTGCATCACGGGCGATGGCATGATGATAAATATCAGCATGTGGACCCCAACCACACGAAACAGAAAAACATCACGAGACAAGTAATAACTCTCATCTCTGCTCATTATCTTCTGCTTAATTATCTACTAGAGCCGTGAGGGGTGGGGGGATATGTCCATACAGGGGAGGATATTTTTTAATAGTTAAAGTAACATATATTATTATATGTTATATATTATTATATTAATATAAGTATTTTATGATGCTTATTTATATATATATATATATATCGCCTCTCAGCGCTAGGGATTCCCGGTTCGAATCCCCATCTGGGTGGAGTTTCCATGTTCTCCCCGTGTCTGCGTGGGTTTCCTCCGGGTTCTCCGGTTTCTTCCCACAGTCCAAAAACATGGATCAAGTTAATTGAATTCTCAAAATTGCCCAATTTAGAGTGTGTATGTGTGAGTGAGTGTGTGCCCAGCGATGGATTGGCGCCCTGTCCTGGGTATATCTGCCCAGCGCCCGAGACGTTCTCCCCTGGATGGGCATGGGGAACCCCACCGCGACCCTAATAGAGGATAAGCGGAAGATAATGAATGAATGAATGAATATATATATATATATATATATAAAACATGGATTCAAGGTACATTAAATGCTCTAAATAGCCCCATATAGCGAGTGTGTGTATTTGTGAGTGAGTATGTGTCCAGTATTGAATTGGCGGCCTGTTTTTGGTGTATCTGCCCAGCGCCCGAAAAGTTCTCCACTAGATGGGCATGAGGAACCCTAGTGGAGGATTAAGTGGAAGATAACGAATAAATTAATGAATTAAATATACAATGCCTTTTTGGCCGTGTTGCCTGGGTGACGTTTGTTTAGATCTGTGTAACAATGAAAGGTAGCCATGTTAAAGTGTCCTCTTTGTCTTCTTTGCATACTTGCATGCTCTCAAGTATCACACCATCAGAGTTGTGCACTCTTTCTTATATATACACACACACACTCTCTCTCTCTCTCTCTCTCTCTCTCTTTATATATATATATATATATATATATATATATATGCCCCTATATAGTATGTGTATATAGAATGTATGGGTCTGTGTGAGTGAGTGTGTGCTAAGCAATAGATTGTGTCCTGGGTGTCTTCCCGGCGGCTGAAATGTTCTTCCCTGGACGGGCATGAGGATTTAAAATTTTGTGTTAATTTTTTGTTATTATTTTTTGCATTATAATCATATAATTATGATTAATTATTAGACAATAATCATACCATCAAAGCTTATAATTCCCTTATCTCTAGTCTAATACTATCATTGTCACAGCAATGTTATTCAGATAGAAGAATGCAATTGCGGTGGTTGTGCGGGTTCGAAGTAGAAAGCGGAATCAGTTTACCCTGGGGTTCCCCCATGCCCATCCAGGGGAGAATGTCTCGGGTGCTGGGCAGATGCACAGAACGCCAATCTATCGCTGGACACACTCACACACTCAAACAAACACACTCTATATGGGGCAATTTGGAGAACTCAATCGACTTGATCCATGTTTTTGGACTAGGTGGCTTAGTGGTTAGCATGTTCTCCTCTCAGCGTTGGGGATTCCCGGTTTCCATGTTCTCCCCGTGTCCGTGTGGGTTTCCTTCAGGTTCTCTGGTTTCCCCCCACAGTCCAAAAACATGGATCAAGTCAATTGAGTTCTTTAAATTGCCCCATATAGAGTGTGTTTGTGTGAGTGAGTGTGTGCCCAGCGATGGATTGGCGTCCTTTCCTGGGTGTATCTGCCCAGCTCCCGAAACGTTCTTCCCTGGATGGGCGAAGATAATGAATGAATGAATGAATGTTTTTGGATTGTGGGAGGAAACCGGAGAACCTAGAGGAAACACGGGGAGAATATGGAGACTCCACCTAGATTGTGAACATGCCAACCACTAAGCCACCGTGCCGCCCTCATGTCCTTTTGTTAATGTTTATTTTAGAGATACAAAGAAAGTTATTCTTTCAATCCAACACATTTTGAACCAGCCGGAGGAATAAATCACTATTTAAATAAAGTAAGAAGTTTTAGTGATGCTGTACTAATGTAGTATTACCGAACGGAGAAAGTTTTTTCGCTTGATATAGTTCTTAAATGCCGTGACCGCATACATAGTCCGAATTAATAAACTTTTAGTATTGAATTAAAACCTCGCTCTTTGTTTGTGAAACCCGGTGACGTAGTTCTCACTATTTAATAAGGAACTGCTGATGAGATGCCTGCTGTTAAGCAAAGGGCAGATCTCAATGTGCTTTCCAAATTAAATAGTTGGGCAAATGCTACAGCGCCCTAGTTTCTCAGCATCGCAAAAATTGAGTAAACTCTCGCTTTCTCTCTCTGTGGTATCATCTGTAACTGATCTACTTATACCGACGAATCAGGATCATACTGAATCCACATTACCAACAAGGCTGTGCCATCCATCCGTCCAAGATAAGATCGGTGTTAATTTGCCCTCTGTCTGGGAGGTGTAGTTACATGTTCGGTTCGCCTCTGGGTGGAGTTTCCATCTTCTCATTGTGTTTGTGTGGGTTTCCTCTAGGTTTTCCGGCTTGCCCCCACAGTCTAAAAACATAGATTCAAGATAAGTTTGGTGCTCTAATTTGCCCTCTGTCAGTGTTGCATTGGGAGATTGGTGCTCTAAATTGCCCCCCCCCAAGCTGCTGATGCTGGGCGTTTTGGGCCGTGGTAGTATTTATTTGATTTGGTCGCTGGGCACACACTCACACACAAAAACACTCTATATGGGGCAATTTTGAGAACTCAATTGACTTGATCCATGTTTTTAGACTGTGGGAGGAAACCGAAGAACCCGGAGGAAACCCACGTGGACACAGGGATAACATGGAAACTCCACCCAGATGGGGATTCGAACTGGGAATCCCTAGTGCTGAGAGGAGAACATGCCAACCACTAAGCCACCGTGCCGCCCACTTGGCAAATCAAGCAAATGCATTTTGAGTTTGACATTGTGAAAAAAAAAATTCCTCCTCCCACTCTAAATGAAAGTGGTATATTAATTCTTTTGGGGAATCTGCCCATGGCGATACGCCATGGAACACAGACAGAGGGCAATTTAGAGCACCGATCTGCCCATGCAACACAGACAGAGGGCATTTTAGAGCACCGATCTGCCCATGCAACACAGACAGAGGGCAATTTAGAGCACCGATTTCCTCTGGGTTCTCCGGTTTCCTCCCACAGTCCAAAAACATGGATCAAGGTCAATTGAATTCTCCAAATTGCCCCATATAGAGTGTGTGTTTTTGTGAGTGAGTGTGTGCCCAGTGATAGATTGGTGTCCTGTCCTGGGTGTATCTGCCCAGCGCCCGAAACATTCTCCCCTGTATGGACATGGGGAACCCCCCCCGCGACCCTAATAGAGGATAAAGTGGAAGATAATGGATGGATGGATGGATGATTTGCCAAGTAGCCATTGCACTTCCAAAGAGGTTCCAATGTCATGCTGTTTGCTGGAATGTGTTTAACAAAAGAGCAATTTCTGTGAAAATGGCTCTGAAGCCGTCTTTTCGATGCTGATTCGACAATACTAAGATGATGTGTGTAAACAGGTTTCAATATAAAAGCCTTAAAAAAAGGTTAACCCTGGTGGATCTCGATGACCTGATGACCTGATGAACGCAGCATGATTTTTTTTTTTCGCTTTAAACCGTCATCCTTTTTGTTTCTAGTGCCATTGTGGCCTTACTCAACCTTCCGAGTGTGGAGCACACCACCGTGCACTATTTTAAAATGTTAGCAGGTTGCCGCACAGTATCAGTGGTTTGAGGAAGTGAATTTTGCATGACTAAGTGTACGTAAGTTGTCCTTCCAATGCAAAACGGATTATTTGCAAATTTGGGTGTTTGTGGCATACGATTACAGTTACAGGATGGATTTATAAATGACTTTTTTAAGATAACGTCCTTAGTCAGCATCTGTTACTTGATACCCATTCATCCATCCATTATCTTCCGCTTCATCCTCTATTAGGGTCGCGGGGTGGGTTCCCCATGCCCATCCTGTGGAGAACGTCTCGGGCGCTGGGCAGATACTCTCAGGACAGGACACCAATCTATCACTGGACACACAAACACTCACACAAACACACTCTATTTGGAGAATATGAATATGTTTTGGGACTGTGGGAGGAAACCGGAGAACCTGGAGGAAACCCACATGGACACGGGGAGAACATGGAAACTCCATCTAGATTGGGATTCAAACCGGGAATCCCTAGCGCTGAGAGGAGAACATGCTAACCACTAAGCCATCACCCCTGTTAATGAATATACCAATCTATCGCTGGACACACACTCACTCACACAGACACACTCTGTATGGGGCAATTTGGAGAATCCAATTGACCTTGATCCATATTTTTGGACTGTGAGAGGAAACCGGAGAACCTGGAGGATACCCACGCGGACACGCGGAGAACATGGAAACTCCACCCAGATTGGGATTCAAACCGGGAATCCCTAGTGCTAAGAGGAGAACATGCTAACCACTAAGCCATCAAGCCACAAATTGTGCATGTATATCCATCCAACCTTTATCTTCTGCTTTATCCTCCATCAGGGTCGCGGGGGTTTTCCCCATGCCCATCCAGGGGAGAACGTTTCGGGCGCCAGGCAGACACACCCAGGACAGGACACCAATCTATCACTGGACACACACACTCACTCACACAGACACAATCTATATGGGGCAATTTGGAGAATTCTATTGACTTTGATCCATGTTTTTGGACTGTGGGAGGAAACCGGGGAACCCGGAGGACACCCATGCGGACACAGGGAGAACATAGAAACTCCACCCAGATTGGGATTCGAACCAGGAATCCCCAGCGCTGAGAGGAGGACATGCTAACCACTAAGCCATCACCCCTGTTAATGAATATATATATATATATTTAAATACAGTTGGAGGGGAATGTTATTGGTTCTGATGTTTTTTAGTCTTGGCATCACTGTATTTATTCCAGCCCGGGGGGTGGGGGAGGCTCTGCAAGTGTCCTGCAGCCTCAGCAAATGGCAACAGTTGTTTTAGTCGTTTGCTTTCTCCTTCCCCACATTACAGTCCTCTGTACTGCTCTCGAACGCATCATTGCAAAACGCCCCACGGGAGATGGAATAGCATGGTGGTGACTTCCAAACGCTCGGCGTCTTTCGTTAACGATTTAAGACTCTCTGCAGTATTTGGGATTGTAGAGAAATGTCAGCCAAAGGAGCTGTTCCAACAGCTGGCAACGGCTCCCTGCGCTGCTGGCTGGATTTCCTCCCGAGACGTTACTTCCCCCTCCAGCCTCTGCATTCTTCACCAAACCCTCTGACTTCAGGGTCAACGAGATCTGTGATGCTAACAAGTGTATGTTTGCTCGGTGCCTTCTAGACTCACAAACTACCAAACTCCAACTAACAAGACGTTATCATCACACGTGTTATCATCACTCCACCAAAATACCTCATCCTCATCATCATCATCATCATCTCATCTCACATGTACCGTTTATATACATTTGATATGCTGCTATATTTATGTTCTATATTTATATTTATTGTATACTACTTTTTATAGTGTGGATATATATTCTTTAATTTATTCTATATACTCTATATACATATATTTATATATTATATTTATAGTTTAAATATTCGACATTATATTTATATTTGTAGTTGTATATTATACATATATATATATATATATATATATATATATATATATATATATATATATATATTCATATTTGTATAGTCTATTATGTTTCACATATCTTTATACTGTATTTGGCGGCACGGTGGCTTAGTGTTTAGCATGTTCTCCTCTCAGCACTAGGGATTCCCGGTTCGAATCCCCATCTGGGTGGAGTTTCCATGTTCTCCCCGTGTCCACGTGGGTTTCCTCCGGGTTCTCCGGTTTCCTCCCACAGTCCAAAAACATGGAGCAAGTCAATTGAATGATCCAAATTGCCCCATATAGAGTGTGTATGTGTGAGTGAGTGTGTGTCCAGCAATATATTGGTGTCCTGTCCTAAGTGTATCTGCCCAGCGCCCTAAACGTTCTCTCCTGGATGGGCATGGGGAACCCCCCACGACCCTAATAGAGAATAAAGCGGAAGATAATGGATGGATGGATATATACTGTATTTAAAAAAAATTTATAAAAATACCCTTTAAAAAAAAAAACAGGGTAATCGGCGTCTATGACCCATAATTTCGTTCTTATCTCATGTACCACGTGTGATATTAATGATAATAAATACATTTTCTTGAATCTTGAATCTTTAAGGAACCAGGAGAAGCAAGGAACTCCACCGGACATCTTGCCCGAGACCCGAAAACGAGGCGAGACCCTCAGATGTGTTTGGAATTTACCTCCCTCCCCCTTTCCAGCTGTGCTCCTCTTGGAAAACAGGATCTGAACGTGAAATCCCCGGCCGGCCTCCTTTCAGGATTCGCTGTCAGCCATTGCCACGCATGTCCTCCTGTGACCTTTGGCCCTGAAACCAGCTGGACGTCCAGTCACCTTAAAAAAGAAAACTGAATCAAACATTCCGCTTTGGCTTCCTTTTTTTTTTTTTTTGACTCAGACTCTTTTAAAAATAGAAGTTCCGAATCCACGCCGGGTTCGGGGGAAGCAGACAATTGGGAAGCGGCTATTCATCATGTGGTGAAGCTTGAGGTGGCCAGCACTACGACAATCCCACCCCCCTGGCCCTCGGGTGCTGCCAAAGCCCAGACCAAGTCATGCTGCTGAAAAAAAAGTGGTGCATCATCGCCGTGCTCTGCGGCGTATTATTTTTCATTATCGCCTCCCACACTCTCAAGTGGAGCTCCCACACTATCCGGTGGAGCTACCCTCCGCCCAAGACTGACGGGGATGTTCGCAGCACTGCCAAAACTCAGCCCGTGGCTGTGACCGAGCCGAGTCAGCGGCGCTCGTGTAGCTGTCCGACTTGCATCGCCGACCCGGGGGTCTCGGTTTGGTTCGATAAGCATTTCGACAGCAGTCAACGACCGTACCTCAATGTGGAGGACAATCAGATCGATCCCCATTCATTAAAATGGTGGCTGGTAAGTGTTGCAGATATAAACTCTGTTTTCTATGTAACTTATGAGAACACTGGATGTCGTTTACCGCAGATATGAAACACATTGGATTAGTCAATAGGCCTTACAATAGGTGTAATTTAGTTTTATATATACATACACAATGGGCGGCACAGTGGCTTAGTGGTTAGCATGTTCTCCTCTTAGCGTTAGGGTTTCCAGGTTCGAATCCCAATCTGGGTGGAGTTTTCAATCTGGATGTTCTCCCTGTGTTCGTTTGGGTTTCCCACGGGTTCTCCGGTTTCCTTCCACAGTCCAAAAACATGGATCAAGGTCAGTTGGATTCTCCAAATTGCCCCATATAGAGTGTGTCTGTGTGAGTGAGTGTGTGTCCAGCGACAGATTGGCGTCCTGTCCTGGGTGTATCTGCCCAGTGCCCGAAACATTCTCTTCTGGATGGGCATGGGGACCCCCCGTGACCCTAATATAGGATCAAGCAGAAGATAATGGATGGATGGATATACATACACAATTTGTGGCTTGATGGCTTAGTGGTTAGCATGTTCTCCTCTTAGCACTAGGGATTCCCGGTTTGAATCCCAATCTGGGTGGAGTTTCCATGTTCTCCGCGTGTCCGCGTGGGTTTCCTCCAGGTTCTCCGGTTTCCTCTCACAGTCCAAAAATATGGATCAAGGTCAATTGGATTCTCCAAATTGCCCCATATAGAGTGTGTCTGTGTGAGTGAGTGTGTGTTCAGCGATAGATTGGTGCCCTGTCCTGGGTGTATCTGCCCTAGATATTCTCCCCTGGATGGTCATGAGGACCCCCCCCCCCCCCCCACGACCCTAATAGAGGATAAAGCAGAAGATAATGTATGGATGGATGGATATACATACACAGTTTGTAGCACGATGGCTTAGTGGTTAGCATGTTCTCCTCTCAGCACTGGGGATTCCCGGTTGGAATCCCAATCTGGTTGGAGTATCCATGTTCTCCCCGTGTCCGCGTGGGTTTCCTCCGGGTTCTCTGGTTTCATGGATCAAGTGCAATTGGATTCTCCAAATTGCCCCATATAGAGTGTGTGCCCAGCACACGGAACGTTCTCCCCTGGATGGGTATAGGGAACTCCCCCCGCGACCCTAATAGAGGATAACGCAGAAGATAATGGATTGATGGATATTCATAAACACACGTGGCATATTATATAAACACTACATTAAATTAAACCCTCTTTGAATTTTGGGGCTTTACATATTAGGACATAATAAAACCACCTTTTTAAACACGTTAGATAAATGTTGGTATAAAGTTAGCGCTTGACTGCTACTTACTTCCTTTCTGATGCATACGGTTTGTGTGTTCTTTCCACACATTACTTCTGCATTTTGGTTTTAGTTGTTAAATAAGTCATTTAAAGTGATTAAAAAAAAGACGATAAATGTATTTTAGTGTCTTCTGCCTTTACCTTTACAGTCGTGGTTGAGGTTCCCTATGCCCATCCAGATCCAGGGGAGAACGTTTCGGGCGCTGGGCAGATACACCCAGGACAGGGCACCAATCTATCACTGGACACACACTCACTCACTCACACACACAGACACACTCTATATGGCGCAATTTGGAGAACTCAATTGACCTTGATCCATGTTTTTGGACTGTGGAAGGAAACCAGAGAACCCGGAGGAAACCCAAATGGACACGGGGAGAACACTGGGAGTTTCCCCATTAAGATTGGGATTCAAACCTGGAATCTCTAGTGCTGAGAGGAGAACATGCCAACCACTAAGCCACCGTGCCGCCCAATGAAAATATCACTGTAGTAGGGTCTCGGAGGGGATTTCCCCATGCCCATCCGGGGTAGAACGTTTCGGGCGCTGGACAGGGTGCTAATCTATCACTGGGCACACTAACTCACACAGACACACTCTATATGGGGCAATTTGGAGAATTCACTTAAACCTTGATTCATTTTTTTGGACTGTGGGAGGAAACTGGAGAACCCAGAGGAAACCCACATGGACTAGAACATAGAACCTCAACCCAGATCTGGATTCGAACCTGGAATTGAATCCCCACCACGACCCTAATAGAGGATGAAGCGGAAACAATGGATGGATGTTTTAGTTCTTGGTTTAAGATGCGGCCCTGCCTTCAGACTTTGTATCTAAAAGCCAGACATCCCTCTGAGCATTCAAACATTTTTCGCACATCTGGACATTGACTTCCTTTAACAAGTCTACAAAGAATCCATCCTTCACAGAGCGTCTCTGAGTTTCTTTATGACACAAACACTTGTGATAAAGTATGAAGCTTCCATCCATCCATTATCTTCCGCTTTATCCTCTATTAGGGTCGCGTGGGGGTTCCCCATGCCCATCCAGGAGAGAACATTTAGGGTGCTGGGCAGATACACCCAGGACAGGACACCAATCTATCACTGGACACACACTCACTCACGCAGACACACTCTATATGGGGCAATTTGGGGCATTCAATTGACTTGATCCATGTTTTTAGACTGGGAGGAAGCCGGAGAACCCGGAGGAAACCCACGCGGACACGGGGAGAACATGGAAACTTCACCTAGATTGGGATTCAAACAAAGAATCCGTAGTGCTGAGAGGAGAACATGCTAACCACTAAGCCACCGTGCCGCCCATCCATCCGTCCGTCCTTTATCTTCTGCTTTATCTTCTACTGGGGTCGTGAGGGGGTTCCCCATGCCCATCCAGGGGAGAACGTCTTGGGCGCTGGGCAGATACACCCAGGACAGGACGCCAATCTATCACTGGGCACACACTCACTCACACAAACACACTCTATATGGGGCAATTTGGAGAACTCAGTTGACTTGATCCATGTTGTTGGACTGTGGGAGGAAACCGGAGAACCCGGAGGAAACCCACGAGGACGCGGGGAGAACATGGAAACTTCACCCAGATTGGGATTCGAACCGGGAATCCCTAGCACTGAGAGGAGAACATGTTAAACACTAAACCACCGCTCGTATGAAGCTTCTTTAGCAGATATTTGAATAGACGGATGTGAAGTGTCCAGGCAATGAGGATTATCATTATAATAAAGCAAAACGTGCATTTGGGGCATGGAGCAGGGCAAATAAGCGAGCTTGTCTTCAGCTTCAGCCCGTTCGGAGTTTAAGACACTATGATTAAAGGCGTTTGAGGCATTTTGGACAGCGGCCCTGAGCCAGAACTGGTCTGTTTGGCTCTGGTACAGGTGCTTTTCTGCTCACGATGCCATTATACACGCACAGATCACGTTTCCTTGTTAAGGGTTTACTGAGAATGCCGACGCTCTGTAATAAGAGAGCGCGAGGATGCAGGGAAATCAAACGGCGCTTCCACTCGGATGCCTGCCTGCAAATTAAAGGCTCTTTCGGATCATTTGAAAAGATTTAAATACGGGTTTCCCAAAAGTTTGAGAGAATGGCTAGATTTGTATAAAGTTGTAGCATGTTGTTTAGTTTAGGGTGGTTTAGTGGTTGCCATGTTCTCCTCTCAGCGTGGGGATCCAGGTTCGAATCCCGATCTGGGTGGATTTTTCATCTTTTTTCCATCTTTACCGGTTCTCTGGAGTCCTCCCAAAGTCCAAAACCATGGATTTAAGGGGAATTAGATACTCTAAATTGCCCTATATAGTGTCTGTTTGTTTGTGTGTGTGTGTGTGTGTCTGTGCCCAGTGATAGATTGGCGTCCTGTCCTGGGTGTATCTGCCCAGCGCCCAAGACATTCTCCCCTGGATGGTCATGGAGAACCCCCCCTAATAAAGGATAAAGCGGAACATAATGGATGGATGGATTTACATACACAATGGACGGCACGGTGGCTTAGTGTTTAGCATGTTCTCCTCTCAGCGCTAGGGATTCCCGGTTTGAATCCCAATCTGGGTGGAGTTTCCATGTTCTCTCCGTGTCCGCGTGGGTTTTCTCCGGGTTCTCTGGTTTCCTCCCACAGTCCGAAAACATGGATCAAGGACAATTGGATTCATAAGGAGAACCCCTCCTTGACCCTAATATAGGTTCGGATCCCAATCTGGGGGGTGGTTCCCCATGCCCATCCAGGGGATACTGTTTCGGGCACTGGGCAGATACACCCAGGACAGAGCGCCAATCTATCACTGGACACACACTCACTCACTCAAACACACTCTATGGGGCAATTTGGAGAATTCAATTGACTTGATCCATGTTTTTGGACTGTGGGAGTAAACCGGAGAACCCGGAGGAAACCAACTAGGACACGGAGAGAACATGGAAACTCCACCCAGATTGGGATTCGAACCGGGAATCCCTAGCACTGAGACGCAAACATGCCAACCACTAAACCGAGTCACCCATTTGTTTTGGTTTTTTTTACCTTATCATCTTTAAAGTTGCTTTTTATTTTTTGGAAATACACTTATACATACTTATAATATCCTTATATATATATATATATATATATATATATATATATATATATATATATATATATATATATATATATATATAGCTGGAACAATGCACATTTCCTCTTGTGGGATAATAAAAGGCTTTCTTATTTTAAAAAACCTCTAATCCTCATTTCATGTGTCCAGAGTTTGCAGCAATCTATGAATGGGACGATGAAGGAGGTGCTAAAGAAGATGTTTAATGTTATTTCACCTCCGAGTTCCAAAGCGATGGGGCAGCCGGGTCAGTGTAAGAAGTGTGCCGTGGTTGGAAACTCGGGAAATCTGCTGAAGTTCAAGTATGGAGCCTTGATAGACTCCCATTCCATTGTGTTCCGGTATGCTTTCCTTATACTTTTACATTTGATTAAAATGTTAACACCCCGATTATAATAAACTAGCCCACAAACTGTCGTTATTTAAGCGCAATGATCTCTGTTGGCTTACTTCAGTTACACATGCAATTCGAATCCTCCACCATACCCCCACTAGGGGTGAGACGATTAATCGTTTTAGCAATTAATGGTGATTAAAAATGTCACAATTGAGTTCTCATAAGAGCGATTTAAAATCCCCATGACGACATTCATAAGACCAGGTGGCGCAATTCCCATGGAACAAAAATAAATTCTTCTTTTCAATTTACATTTCTTTTAGCGTATTTTCCGGACTATAAGGCGCACCTAAAAGCCTAAAATTATAATCCGGTGCGCCTTATATATATATATATATATTATATATATATATATATATATATATATATATATATATATATATATATATATATATATATAATATATATATATATATATATATATGAATAAATTGTTTAAATATTTAACTGACTCTCACTATTATGCAGCAATGTGTCAATTTCAGTAATGGTCAATAATATTTGGATGTTTTTTTTTTTTCAGCATGAACAGAGCTACGACTTCAGGTTTTGAGAAGTATGTAGGGAACAAAACCACTCACCACTTTATGTACCCTGAGAGCGCTGTGGATCTGGCCCCTGGGGTCCATCTCGTCTTGCTGCCCTTTAAACTGAGAGACCTTGAATGGGTGACCAGTGCCCTTTCCACAGGAAAAATCACAAAGTATGTCTCTGACAAAGCAGATCACTTCCAGACTCATCTCGTGGTCACCTAAAACTAGGGATTCCCGGTTCGAATCCCCATCTGGTTGGAGTTTCCATGTTCTCCCCGTGTCCCCATGGGTTTCCTCCAGGTTCTCCGGTTTCCTCCCACAGTCCAAAAACATGAATCAAGGTCAATTGAATTCTCCAAATTGCTCCATATAGAGTGTGTGCCCTGTGGTAGATTGGCGTCCTGTCCTGGGTGTATCTGCCCAGCGCCCGAAACGTTCTTCCCTGGATGGGCATAGGGAACCCCCCCGCGACCCTAATAGAGGATAAATTGGAAGTGGATAGATGGATAGTCACTGTGGAGGTTCTTTTGAAAGGCTTTAGGCGATCTCATGTTCTGTTAGCTGCTTCACCATCAGGAAATTTGATGTGATAAGAACCCTCCACCAGATAAGCTCCATCTGTTACCATAGTTCTTTTACTTTTAGAGGAAATTTCAGCGGGCATTTAAATTTCAGGTCATCAGAATATCAGTTTTCTTGCTTTGCATATAGATTAGATTCATCTGTCTGTCCATTTAACAATGCCATACACTGCTGTGTGCTTCTGTCACTGTTCACTTGCATGCCTCACGGTTCCTGTGTGAGTAACCGGTCCGTAGCCAGAATCTAAAAAACTGCCTTAAAATGGGGGTTAAAGGAACTTTGAACTGTAGGCATCCTGCAATCAACAGTTCTAAAAACGATGGGAACGATCCTGTGGTGTGAAGCTGCAAAATATGGACGTGGCATAAAACCTCAAAACAAAATCCACCGCCTATGTCCTCCACTTATCATATAGATAGACTTTGTAGTTCTCCAATTACAGACTGTAGTCCATCTGTGTTCTTTGTTGTTGTTAGTCCCCTGTTGGTTCATCAGAAACAGGTCTCATTTGGGTGGTGGATTGTTTATTGTCAGTTCTGCAGTGACACTGATGTGGTGAGGGGGTTTTAGTGCAGCAGTGCTGCTGGAGTTTCATTTCTCCACCTCAGTGACACTGCTGGGATAGGAATAAGGCACCAACCAAATAACCCCTGTGGTGGTACTATTGGGGTTCTGACCATTAGAACAAAATAAAGGGGACGTACACAGGGATACTGTGTGATCCTCATCGTCCTCCACATTTAACCCATCCATGCAGTGAAACACACACACACACACTAGTGAAACCTTGTATACAGCGCTCAGGGACCAATTGGGGTTAGGTGCCTTGCCCAAGGGCACTTCAGTAGCACTTGGTGGGACCGGGAATCGAACTGGGGACCTTCTGGTTGCAAGTCTGTACCACAATCCACAATCTATGAAAAGATGAACTACAGACTGGAATTGTAGAACTACAAAGTCCATCTTTACAGAAAGTGGAACCGAGAACGTAGACTAAAACATGTGGAACCAATGGGGGTGTTTTCTAACTTTTTTCTAATACTGTATGTTTTTTTTTCACATTACATTTACATAACCTCGGGCATGGTGGCTTAGTGGTTAGCATGTTCTCCTCTCAGCGCTAGGGATTCCCAGTTCGAATCCCCATCTGGATGGAGTTTCCATGTTCTCCCCGTGTCTGTGTGGGTTTCCTCCAGGTTCTTCGGTTTCCTCCCACAGTCCAAAAACATGGATCAAGTCAATTGAGTTCTCCAAATTGCCCCATATAGAGTGTGTCTGTGTGAGTAAGTGGTAGATTGGCGCCCTGTCCTGGGTGTATCTGCCCAGCGCCTGAAACGTTCTCCCCTGGATGGGCATGGGGAAGCCCCCCCCGACCCTAATATAGGATAAAGCGGATGATAATGGATTGATGGATTTACATTACGTCATTGCAAAGACTTTTATCCAAAGTTCACAGGGTTGGCACAGCTCCCTGGAACAATGAGGGTTGAGGGTCTTGCTCAAAGACCCTTATTGGTAACTTCAGTGGACCTGGGATTTGAACCCACAACCTTCTGATTGATAGCCCAACACCCAACCCACCATTATTGTAAGGAGTGTTTGTCTTTTCTGTGTCCTTTTAGAGTTTAAAGTACATTATAGATTTTTTTCTTTGCTGTTTCAGGACATACATGAAGGTGAAGGAACTTGTGCGTGCTGATAAAGATAAGGTGAGTGCCTGTCTGATTGATCATCAGTTAAATCTGAGCAGCTTCATGAAACTGCCAATGAACATGTAATATGCTGGTTCTAATTCTGCACTGTATAATAACAATAATATAAATGTTTAAATACTTCTTATCTACAAGATAATTTAAAGTAAAGCAGTCAGCTGTTGGTTACAGTATCTGACATTAATTTTGTGTTTCATTCATATTACATTCAAGGCGTATTAATAAAAAAAAAATCGGAATTCTTTTCATATATTAAAGTTTATAAGGTTTGTTTTATTACATTGTCATTTTTGTCATAACACTTTATGAGTGTGACCATAAACTTTTCTGTACATTAACAGAGGCCTATGAAACCTATGATAATGCATTATGAATACAGGCATTATAAAGTGATCTCATTTGCCTACTGTGCTTGCACACAGAGGAATTAGTCCTCCACATTTAACCCATCCGTGCAGTGAAACACACACACACACACACACACACACACACACACACACACACACACACTAGTGAAGTGAGCACACGTGCCTAGAGCAGTGGGCAGCTCTGTATACGGTGCCTGGGGGAGCAATTGGGGTTAGGTAGGGCACTTCAGCCATAATAGTTGGTGGCACTGGGAATCAAACCAAGGACCTTGGTTCCTTAACCACAAGCCTACAACTGCCCCATTATAAAGTGATAAAGTGATCTGTTTTGCCTACTGTACTTACACACAGAGGTATTTGTCCTCCACATTCTACCCATCCGTACAGTGAAAAACACACACACACACACACACACACACACACACTCACACACTCACACACACACTCTCAAAGCCACAGTAATTGGTGGGACCGGAAATCAATACGGGGGACCTTCAGGTTGTCAGTCTTCTCTTATCTTTGGTATAATCTGTAAAACTACAGCATCTAATACTTTGACATGACAGAAATAACTTTTCAAACTTTTCAAATCAGTGCTATATTTTGATACATGTTTGGATTTGCAGGTGATTGTCGTAAATCCAGGCTTCTTTAAATACACTTATGATAACTGGACTAAGCACAATGGCAGATATCCCTCCACCGGCATGCTGGCCATTATTTTTGCTCTCCACACCTGTGATGAGGTAAGCAACTCATATCTCACCTGGCATTGGACAATAAGGACATTTAGCAATAATCTGGACTCATCCCTTCCTCTTTTTAATCCCTTTCTGGATTATAGAGTATTAACGGGTTAGATACAACTGCAATAGATAACATATACATTTACATTACATTTAGCAGGTACTTTTATCCAAAGCGACTTACAAGGTGAGCACAGGGTTAATCACAACATCCCTGCAGCAATGAGGGTTAAGGGTCTTGCTCAAGGACCCACATTGATAACTTCAGTGGACCTGGGATTCAAACCCACAACCTTTAGACTAACTGAGCTACTGCTACCATATATATATATATATGGTAGCAGTAGCTCAGTATATATTGGTATATATATATATATATATATATATATATATATATATATATATATATATATATATATATATATATTGGTATCGCTAGATATATACATATATAATTAAAAATGCAAACGACTTTTGAAATCAAGTCAAAAATGGCTCAGAAAACCGTCATATATGATTTTACAAAACATTAATAAATACCTGGATTCTAATGGAACCAGAACCAGAGGGTCACACTGCTGATGTGATGGGATATTCCTTCACAAAAAACACAGTCATGAATAAAATCTCTGACCTGGCAGCCGGCATTATGCAAGAAGTGATCTATAGATAATCAGCTTATTTACATTAAATCCAGCGTTCTCATTTCGTTGCTTATTGATTTTTGGGGTTTAGAATCGAACATGCAAGCGCACTGTTCAGGCCGTATTGTGCGGTCCATGGCGCATGTGGTTCCGCATTGTGCTGAAATAGCACCGCTGGTTTATGGGACATGTCCTATTATGTGTCTCCTCTTCCGATGAGAGTGTGGAGTGTGATTCTGGGACCATGTGTCGTGAATTGTACAAAGATCTGTTCGCCAATTTATTGATGGGTCTTCTGCCAACTGTTTCGCAAAATAGACTTTCACTGCAGGTCCACACTCGCAGTGAGGAATGTCCCTAAAGGTGCCAGTGAAAACAATTTAAATTTTCCTTTTCAGTTCTCACCTGAGAGCAACAGAGAAAAAACACGGGGATCGACTCAGAAACGCACTCTGAGTGGTTCTGTCATCAACAGAGAAGAACATTTGAGAACATTTGAGTCATTTCCTACGACAAGAAAATATAAAGACCAAACCTGAAATCCATCTATTATCTTCCACTTTATCCTACATCAGGGTCGCGGGGGGGTTCCCCATGCCCATCCAGGTGAGAACGTTTTGGGCGCTGGGCAGATACAGCCAGAACAGGACGCCAATCTATCACTGGAAACACACTCACTCACACACACACTATATATAAACACACTCTATATGGGGCAATTTAAAGAATTCAATTGACCTTGATCCATGTTTTTGGACTGTGGGAGGAAACCGGAGAACCAGGAGGAAACCCACACTGACACGGGAGAACATGGAAACTCCACCCAGATTGGGATTCGATTAACGATGTTTACTGTAAACGTTATTTACTGTAATTATGTTAATTTACGCGTAATTGGTAGCTGCAGATTCCCAGTTTGAATCCCAATATGGGTGGAGTTTCCATGTTCTCCCCATGTCTGCATGGGTTTCTTCCGGGTTCTCCGGTTTCCTCCCACAGTCCAAAAACATGGATCGAGGTCAATTGAATTCTCCAAATTGCCCCATATAGACCGTGTTTGTGTCTGTGTGAGTGAGTGTGTGACCAGTGACGGGTTGGCACCCTGTCCTGGGTGTATCTGCCCAGTGCCTGAAACATTTTTCCCTGGATGAGCATGGGAACCCCCCCCGCGACCCTAGTAGAGGATAAAGTGGAAGATAATGGATGGATGAAAATTGCCATAATCCCCATATAGTGTGTGTGTGCTGAGAAACCTCCTAGCAACCCCCTACCGGATCTTGTTAACGAACCCAATATCTGAGATAAATGGATTCCAAATATTGTATAGTGATTTTTATTTTCGTGTTTGTGCTTCGTAAAAGTCAACTTCAACTATTGATTGTTTTCTTCACCCTACGCCATTTATTCGTTGCATGTCTGCGCAGGTGTCGGTGTTCGGCTACGGCGCGGACCTGCAGGGCAACTGGCACCACTACTGGGAAGACAACAAATTCGCCGGAGCGTTCCGCAAGACGGGCGTACACAACGCCGAGTTCGAGCGCGAGGTCATCCTCAAGTTGGAAGCAGCGGGCAAAATCCGACTTTACCCAAAGACAGGACGTTAGGTCCGAGGCCACTACGCCTGCCGTGCTACGGCGGAGAGGAGCCCCACGTAGCCGTCATCCATGCAGCTAATCGACTGACCACTGTGAGTTCCACTCGACCTGGGCATCCCACTGTCCCCCCGCGGAACTCTGGAGACCAAAACGCAGACTGACTTTTTTTTATATGTGAATCGTGTTTTAATCAATCGCCATGCCGATCCACACCGCGAGGAACCGACCATCTCGTGAAGGGCTCTGCAACCGAGCCGGTCTACGAGACCCGGACGCCCGCCAGCCAGCCCGCCCGCCCGCCCGCGCGCGCTCACGCCCCTACGTTTTCCTCGCGCGTGGAACCGAGTAGCCTTAAAGACACTGGAGCTTCAGGAGCGACAGCTTCGGACCCGCCGACTGTTGAGCACGGAGACCAAAACCACACTGCAGTTTAGTGAAGTCAAACCTGTAGTTCACTCATCAGTTTTTTAAAAGAAAAGCACTTTGACTGTAAATCAGTACAGAATCGTAGTTTGTTACAATTGCTGAATGTGTAACTTAATGCCTTTTTAAACCGTTTGTTGTCTAATCTAGGATTTCTGTCTTGGCTTGACTGTTTAAATGACACGGACATCAGAGGAACCCTCGCCTCCAACAAGCGCCTTTCCAGATTTTCGGTGCGGTCCTCGGATCTCTTTGCTTTTCAGTATTATGTGGACGTCACAATTCCAACGGCGAATCGAATCGACGTGAATAAACTGTTTATTTTAGTTCTGATCCTGCTTGATTTCTCATTTATAATATCTAAAAAATGTTTTGAAAAAATTATAATAAACACTAATGTATATTCAGTGGCACGGTTCTCCTCTCAGAACTAGGGATTCCAGGTTTGAATCCCCATCTGGGTGGAGTTTCCATGTTCTCCCTGTGTCCATGTGGGTTTCCTCCGGATTCTGCGGTTTCCTCCCACAGTCCAAAAACATGGATCAAGTCAATTGAGTTTTCCAAATTGCCCCATGTAGAGTGTGTGCGTGTCTGTATGCGTGCGTGTGTGTCCAGTGATAGATTAGCGTCCTGTCCTGGGTCTATCTGCCCAGCGCCTGAAACTTTCTCCCCCGGATGGGCATGAGGAACCCCCCCCCCCCCCCCCCCCCCCCCCCCCCCCCCCCCCCCCCCCCCCCCCCCCCCCCCCCCCCCCCCCCCCCCCCCCCCCCCCCCCCCCCCCCCCCCCCCCCCCCCCCCTGATTCAGGTTTCAATTCCAGCGTTCCCCCTTGTGTCAGTGTGGGTTTCCTCCCACAATCTTAATAACATGGATTAAAGGTAAATTGAATGCCCTACAGGTGGCACGGTAGCTTAGTGGTTAGCATGTTCTCTTCTCAGCGCTAGAGATTCCCAGTTCAAATCACAATCTGAGTGGAGTTTCCATGTTCTCCCTGTGTCCACATGGGTTTCCTCTGGGTTCTCCGGTTTCCTCCCACAGTCCAAAAACATGGATCAAGTCAATTGAGTTCTCCAAATTGCCCCATATAGAGTGTGTTTGTGTGAGGGAGTGTGTGCCCAGCGATAGATTGGCACCCTGTCCTGGGTGTATCTGCCCAGCGCCTCAAACGTTCTCCCCTGGATGGGCATAGGGAACCCCCCCCACGACCCTAATATAGGATAAAGCAGGAGATAATGAATGAATGGATGGAATGCGCTAAGGGTGGCACGATGGTTAGTGGTTAACACATTCTCCTCTCAGTGCTAGGGATTCCTGGTTCGAATCACTATCTGGGTGGAGTGATCCGGAGTGATCCGGTTTTCTCCCACAGTTTAAAAACATGGATTTAAGGTAAATTGAATTCTCTAAATTGCCCCATATAGAGTGTGCTTGTGTGCACGTGTGAGTGAGTGTGTTCCCAGTGATAGATTGGCACCCTGTCCTGGGTGTATCTGCCCAGCGCAGATACGCCCAGGACAGGGTGTATCTGCCCTGCGCAGGCATGGGGAACCCCCTTGCGACCCTAGTATAGGATTAAGCAGAAGATAATGGATGGATGGATGGATGAACGCTCCAAATTGCCCCATATAGTGTGAGTTTGTGTACCCATCAACATGTCCTTTGAATGTGGAAGGAAACTGGAGTACATGGAGAAAACCCACTTGGGCACAGGGAGGACATGCAGACTCCACACAGAAAGGATCTTTGTTCACCCCAAATGGGAATCAAACTCAGGAGCTTCTTAGGTGGTAGTGCTAACCCCATAGTTCCAATGTTCCGCAAACGGATATCGGTTCATACTGTGGTCTACACGAAGTCAAAATCTCAGCTCGAACACAAATTCAACAAATTGGGGCCTTCTTGTAGAACAAAATGAGAGTGTTTGTACAAAGACGTGCCATTAATTATCATTTTATTACATTTTAAACAATCTAAACAATAAAAAGTCGAAAAAAAATGAAAAGACAATAAGATTTGAATAAATGAAAAAATACGTTTGTCACAGACTTGACTGCAAAAAAAGGAATTATTGTTATTTTTCTGCTGATAGTTTGTTGGTTGTATGGTATTCCGACAAGTAACCCAATTAACTTAGAAGTGCAGGTAGAAAACTAACGCCCCTGAAGATCATTACTGGCCCAAACCTCGGTCCCCTGCACACCTGTGTGGCCTCGTCACGTTCTGATTTCCCAGAACATCTAAACTCAACACTCTAAATGTTCTAAGTTATAAATTAAACTCATAGTCGATGATATTTACACTAAAATAGAAAATTCCAGGAAAGTGTAATTTTAGCATTTACTCTTTTTAAGTAGCAAACACATGACTCCTCGCTCATGCATTACCATGGAACCCCATTTCTCTCAGAAGAACCTGGAACCACTAACATCTACCACGTTAATCATTTCTCCTAAAGTTAAACATTTAGTAACACTTTTTATGAATCCGGTATTTATTATGCATTATAAATGCATTCTTAAAGCTTTATAAAGGATTCATATACATACTTTATAAAGTAAAAGAAATACTTTTTATATGTTATCAATAAAATTTTGTACTCAATATGAAACTTAATTGGGTGCCCAGCGATGGATTGGCGTCCTGTCCTGGGTGTATCTGCCCAGCGCCCGAGACGTTCTCCCCTGGATGGGCATGGGGAACCCCACCGCGACCCTAATAGAGGATAAAGCGGGAGATAATGAATGAATGAAACTTAATTGGTAGCCAGTGTAAGTTTGATAACACAGGACTGATATGATCAAACTTTCTGGTTCTAGTTAAAACCCTAGCTGCCGCATTTTGCCCAAGTTGTAGTTAATGTAAAGATTTATTGGAACAGAAATCAATTACAATAATCTACCCTTGAGATAATAAAAGCATGAATTAGTTTCTCTGCATCTTGGAGTGGATATTTCTTACAGTACTTGTCATAAGCCTTTGTTAATGTACATACATGTTCATAATCACATTTATAAAGACAACAATATGACATAACGCTTTATAACACATAATGACTATGTATTACACTATACATATATAAATAATTCATTCATTCATTCATTCATTCATTATCTTCCGCTTCTATCCTCTATTAGGGTCGCGGGGGGTTCCCCATACCCATCCAGGGGAGAATATCTCGGGCGCTGGGCAGATACACCCAGCAATCCATCACTGTGCACACACTCACTCACACAGACACACTCTATATGGGGCAATTTGGATAACTCAATTGACTTGATCCATGTTTTTGGACTGTGGGAGGAAACTGGAGAACCCGGAGGAAACCCATATGGACAAGGGGGGAACATGGAAACTCCACCCATATTGGGATTCGAAACGGGAATCCCTAGCGCTGAAAGGCGAACGTGCTAACCACTAAGCCACGGTGCCGCCCAATATAAATAATACAAATGTAAATAAATTCTTTTTCAATTCTTGTTTATTTCTTGTTTAATTCAAATTTTGACGTTTTTCTTAATACAAGTCTAAAACGCATTTAAAGTTCTTTGTAAGTCCAACCATCTATTTTCTGCTTTATCCTCTACTAGGGTCATGGGGGTTTCCCATGCCCATCCAGGGGAGAACGTTTCAGGCGCTGGGCAGATACACCCAGGACAGGACGTCAATTTATTGGTGGGCACACACACACTCTACATGGGGCAATTTGGAGCATTCAATTTTACCTTGATCCATGTTTTTGGACTGTGGGAGGAAACCGGAGAACCCGGAGAAAACCCACACGGACACGGGGAGAACATGGAAACTCCACCCAGATTGGGTTTAAAACCTGGTAACCCTAGCGCTGAGAGGAGAACATGCTAGTCACTAAAACACCTTACCGCCCGCTTTGTAAAGGAGCATAAATATTAGAACGTAATGAGCCACCGTTTCGCACCCTTTTTAAGTCATTATGTACGAATATTTATGCTCTTTATAAGACAGATTATAAGCTTTCATAAAAAGTTATGAGGGGAGTTATGAGTTTAACACAAACATAACAATGCTTCATGACAATAAGTCACATGGCTCCACAATACGTCAATAAATAAGTTAATAAACTGTTTAAATATACACTTAATAATGTATATGTCATGTTGTCTTATAAAGCTTTATGGCATATTCTTATAACACTTTATAAGTCTGTTTAGAATCATATACGTACATCAACAAAGGCTTATGGGAAGTGTTATAACACGCTGTGAAGACTTTATAATGTATATAATTGTGTTTATATTACATTTTGAACACTTGATTCGTAGAGAGTGTTACTAAAACTATTCCCTGACATTAAAGTAGCCCAATTGTTGTGCTTGTCCTTTTTTCAGTCCACTTTTGTGCTGTCAACAAGGTGCAGAGTCATTGTGCAGTCCTCAAGGGCACAAAGTCACAAACAGAGGACCATGGGGCAGTTAAAAGATATTGCACAGACTCATGTTGATGTACCCCAGCAAGATCAAGGTCACTCAGCCGCTTTACTTTAATTCCATGAATAAAACTACAATAACACTGAGAGAGATTTCCTTTTCGGCCGAAGGAGAATACTACTGATGCTGTATGTTTGCATTGTGTGAAATGAACCACCCTTTTCAGGATGCTCCACCTAAGGGTGTGAAGCTGGACAATATCAGTCGGACAGCAAGGAGACGAACGATGCAGGAAACAGGCCCGTTTTGTTTGGCTGTCCATCGACGTAGCCATGCTGGAAAAAAAGCATATTTAAAATAATTAGAGCAATAATTAGTGCACATTAGAGATAAGACGGTTACAGATTTTGATGGTATGATTATTGTCTAAAATATAATATCAATCTGTCCCATCCATTATCTTCCGCTTTAAATTCCAGCTACTTATTTTTGTTATGAATTTCATCCTGACGATTTCAAGTCACTATTACGATAAATTATTGTGACATTAATAATTACAATTATTTGCAAAAACCATTCATCGTCTCATCCCCAGTGCACACTGAGGAGGAATAATAATAATAAAACCCTTGACATTCAGAATTACAATCTGGACAATTGTACACATGAACTCAAATGTGTGCATTCATAAAGAAATAGTAAACAGTGTACATATTAAAATAAAAAGCCAGATAAACACAACTGCATGCTGGAATGAATAATATTGGGTCGTTTTTTTTAAAACCGTACATATACAGCGCTACATCTGCAACACATTAACCAGCCCACTGGAGACTCATGGACGCCAGAATAAAACACGGGCATGGGGGGGGAACAATCTCTGCCATCTGAATAATCATTTCCATCTGTTTCGTTTTAAAATGACACTAGCGCAGCATTTTGCTCTGGAACAGAGAGTTTTTACAGCCTTCATGACAGCGTCATCACCGCTACAGTTCAAAACTGATGTTTAATGTAAATTCCTAAAAAACCACCAGAGAAAAAAGTACTTTTCAACATGCAAAACATCGATAAACCCAAATCCAGTTTTATGTTATATCCATCCATTCATTACCTTCCACTTTATCCTCTACTAGGGTTGTGGGGGGGTTCCCCATGCCCATCCAGGGGAGAACATTTCGGGCGCTGGGCACATACACCCAGGACAGGGCGCCAATCCATCGCTGGGCACACATTCACTCACACAGACACACTCTATATGGGGCAATTTGGAGAATTCAGTTGACTTGATCCATGTTTTTGGACTGTGGGAGGAAACCGGAGAACCCGGAGGAAACCCACACGGACACGGGGAGAAGATGGAAAATCCCACCAGATTGGAATTCGAACCAGGAATCCCCAGCACTGATAGGAGAACATGCTAAACACTAATACACCGTGTCACCCTGTCCAGGTATATTATCTTCTCTTTATCCTCTATTAGGGTTGCGGGGGGGTTCCCCATGCCCATCCAGGGGAGAACGTTTCGGGCGCTGGGCAGATAGACCCAGGACAGGACGCCAATCTATAATTGACACACACTCACTCACACAGACACACTCTACATGGGGCAATTTGGAGAACTCAATTGACTTGAGCCATGTTTTTGGACTGTGGGAGGAAATCGGAGAACCCGGGGAGAACATTGAGACTCCACCCAGATTGGGATTCGAAACGGGAATCCCTAACGTTGAGTGGAGAACATGCTAACCACTAAGCCACCGTGCAGCCCTGTCCAGGTTTATTATATAATATAATAATAAAATAGTTTATAATAACTAAAAATAATTACAGACTGGCTTACTGTAGATTATTCCTCACATACGACGTGTTACCTGGAGTAGTTTAGTAGTTTGTATTTGTCAACACGATTAGTAACCAAAATATAACATCCTGCCGTCTATTACTCACCCACCAATCAGAGTCCTCCTCCGAAAGTACAACCAGTACCTCGCCTTCATTAAAGGTCAGCTCGTCATGATGATCAGCTACACAGTCGTACATGGCCTTAACTCGCCTCAGCTTTGATTTTACCTGAAAACACACACACACACACACACACACACACAAACACACACACACAATGATCATGAGGTTTTATAGGGCAGTAATGACTAGCCCCCTGTTGCTGAAAGAAAATAAGAACTTTTTTAGTGATTCAGAGTAGTGACCTCACCCGACTTCGGGGAAGTGGATGTGGGGCACTAAGGCAGGAGGACGAGGTGCTGCTATTAGACTCCAGGCTAAAAGACCGAGGTGAGGTGGGGGAGAGTGCAGGGGTGTGATGCAACGAGCCGCTCTGTACAGTTGCGTACAGGAAGCGCGATGAACTGTTTTCAGTGTCTGTATGAAAACCTGCAGAAGACAGAAGCGTGCATTTTCCGTTTCACGTCGGAGGAAATTGCAGAGTGCAAAATGTAGACAGGAAACAGGAAAAAAAACAAGCCAACTGATTCACCGGCAACAGTTCTCATAACCGGCTTACTGTATTTAAAAGTTGTATTTTTGAGCTACATTTCAAAATTAATCAGCAGTTATGAATAAATCATAAGGTAACAGGAATTCTATAAATCCAGTGTTCATAATGCGTTATAAACACTATCATAAAGTTTTATAAAGTTTTTATAATGCTTTATAACCCTTGTCTGAAGCATTTGTTAAAGTACATAGGTGTTTCTATCCACATTTATAAAGTAATAAGAATGGTTCATAAGGCTTCATAGCACAAAGTGATATAATTCATTATAAAGTGTAAAGTTTATATATATATATATATATATATATATATATATATATATATATATATATATATATATATATATATATATATATATATATATATATATATATAGTTTATTAACTTACTGTATTAGAGAGACCAGTGTCATCAAGCTTTATAATGTTTTTGTTAAACTCATACCTTCTCTGAAAAGGACTTTATAAGTCCTCATAATATTTTATGAATGCTTATAAGCTCTTTAACAGACATAGGTAAAGCATGTATTACCTCTATGAGGGAAACTGCATTATTATTAGTACTTAATGACTTATAAACACTTATAAATGTTCTTTACAGACTTGTATTAATTAAATGTCTAAAGAATTATTCACACAGAAATTATAAACACAATCATAATGCTTTATAAAATATACATAATTCTGTAATGCACCTGTCATAAGTCTTAAATGTTCATAATCACACTTAAAAAAATGTCATGAGAATATGCCATAAGGCTTTATAACACAATGTGACAAAGTATCATAAATTTTAATTGTTTAATAACTTATTGTAGAGACGAGTGACATTTGTTACATTTGTAACATTTGTGATTAATGAATGCCTCCCCTGAAAGTGACTTTATAATTGCTCATAACTGAAAGTTTATAAGCTTTCTTTACAGACATTGGGTAAAGTGTTGTCATTTATTACCCCTATGAAGACCGCTAGTAGAATGCAGTAATATGAGTACATAATGACTTTGAAAGGTTGTAAATGCTCTTTAAAGAGTTTATGTAAAGTGAAATTAGGTTGTATTAAGTTATAATATTCAAAAAAAAACATTATATATATATATATATATATATATATATATATATATATATATATATACATTATAATCCGCTTTATCCTCTATTAGCGTTGCGGGGGGGTTCCCCATGCCCATTCAGGGATGAAAGTTTTGTGCGCTGGGCAGATACACCCAGGACAGGGCGCCAATCTATCACTGGACACACACTCACTCACACAGACACACTCTATATGGGGCAATTTGGAGAATTCAGTTGACCTTGATCCATGTTTTTGGACTGTGGGAGGAAACTCACGCAAACACGAGGAGAACATGCTAACCACTAAGCCACTGTGCCGCCCCGGGTTTCTGAGTGGATACAAAATACAAAAAACTTACCTCGCTCAGGTGCCTCTGACAAGGAGTTTAGGGCAGGTACAATATATTTTGGAGAACCTGGGCTGAAAAACAAAATTTATATTTATATATATTTATATATATATATATATATATATATATATATATATACTGTATATTTAAAATCCTTCCTATTAATACACGCATATAAAAATGTGTGTTTTATGAATTCAATATGTCCCTAACATTTACCAAATTATAATTTAATTAACACTTAACTGCATTCGTTATACAATTACTTGTATTTTTAGATGTCTACTGCCTAATTATAATACAATTTATTATCATTTAATGGACATTCAAGGTTTAATTAAACCTATTGCATGTCTCTAAAAGTGGTCATGCACTTTTACAACACTAGAGGTCAGTATGAGCCTGCAGCTGTCACTGTGCACTTACCCACACCTTTGAAATGATGAATCCTGTCCTCCAAAACCCCTCGGACTCAGTGGCACTCCATAATCTACACCCGCAAGAAAAAAGTGTGGTGTTCAAACCTCCTCTCAAAAGATAAATAGTTGGGGGAGGGGGGGGGTCTGAGGAAATGTACCTGCGTTCCGTGAGCAGGAGTTCAGGCGGGGGCTTTCAGGGACCTGAGATGAGGGCTCCGAGGAGGTGCGCTTATGCCGGATCACCAAGGGTGGAGGAGGTGTTCTTTTTTTGCTAAAGGGAACCTCACTCCAGCCATCTGGGGGACTCACTGGAGGGGGAGGAGGAGGGATGCTGGGAGCTAAACAGAAATGGAACAGCATTAGAGATTGCATAGTTAGTTTCAAGACTTCATAAATCCATATATGTTACATTTACAATATGAACTTACGTTTTTGCTGAATTAGCATTCTTTATGCATTTCATAATCGAATAGCAGTTTTGTTTTGTTTTTTTACACATAGATTTTGCACATCTACATATTTACCTTCTAACACCATATTTTTGCTCCATTGACTATTTAATCAATTCCACTCATCATATAGATGGACTTTGTGGTTTGACAATTACAGACTGTAGTTCACCCACCCAATCTGGGTGGAATTTCCATGTTCTCCCCGTGTCTGCGTGGGTCTCCTCCGGGTTCTCCGGTTTCCTCCCACAGTCCAAAAAAATGGATCAAGTCAATTGAATTCCCCAAATTGCCCCATATAGAGTGTGACTGTGTGCGTGAGTGTGTGCACGATGGATTGGCACTCTGTCCTGGGTCTGGCAATCTGCCCAGCGCCCGAAACTTTCTCCCCTGGATGGGCATGGGGAAAACCCCCCCCCACACACACGACCCTAATAGAGGATAAAGCGGGAGATAACGGATGGATGGATGGATGGATGGACTGTAGTTCATTTGTTTTCTTTTTTTTTTTTTAGTCCCCTGTTGGGGGTGACACAGTAACATAGGGGTTAGCACATCTGCCTCTAAGCTGGGGATCTAGGTTCTAATCACAATCTGGGTGGAGATTCCATGTTCTCCTCCTGTCCACTTGGGTTTTCTCTGGCTTTTCCAGGTTCCTCCCACAGTCCAAATTCATGGATTCAAGGTGAATTGGTTGTCCTGCGATCGATTGCCACTCTGTCCTGGGTGTATCTGCCCAGAACCCAAAAGATACTCCCCTAAATGAATATGGGGAACCCCCTTCCTCAACCACCACAAACAGATGAGCCACAATCTGGACTACAAAGTCCATTTTTATGGGAGAGAGAGAACATGGACAATAGCTGTAACAAAAAAGAGGTGTGTCCAAACATGTCAGCTACCATGTGACATATTAATTCTTAAGCTTCTAAGTGACAAAAAAAACCTATATTGGTTTATATTGATGTTTCCTAAAAAAGGATCACACAGTTTGTATGCAATATTGCATATTGAGTTGCAGATGATTAATTTTATAATTAATTGGGGGGGGGAGCATCATATAACGATCAGGTTTGATAATTCTACAGTGTGGCTGCTTTTCTTCATAACTACTGACTTGTGGTGTTCTTATTTGTAAGTCGCTTTGGATAAAAGCGTCTGCTAAATGATTAAATGTAAATGTATTTAACCAGACCCTTTAAAAATGTGCAAAAAATATTAAAGGTTCTAATCAACCTCTGTATTAAGCTCTATATCTGGTAAAGAAAAGGAAAAGAGGTCAGTTCTGTTGTGCAAAAGCCATTCGTGCTGAAGGCAGCCTCTGCTGTAATAAAGCTCCAAGTATTAATCTAATCACAGCCTTCTGAAGTTCCTGATGAGCGGACTGAGGGCTTTCTGATTTGGGTGGGAAATGAAACCAGCGGGAAGACTGTGAGCACTGATTTAAATCATTATACACACCAGGCTGCATATCAAACCGTTTGGTAAGCAGCATCCTGTAAGTACTGATGAATGATTAGAGAACCAACAGAAACTGTATAGCAACAAATTATAATGTCAGTATCCCTGCTGTGCTAAAAATCACTGACGATGTAGAAAAAGCCTGATCTGTGGGTCTTGTGGAGGTTTGACCGTCAGAAAACAGACTACAGTACTGACACAAATACCAGGAATGGTTCTATTCCACTGTTGCGTTGATTTGTTTATTACATTTACATTACATTTGGTCATTTAGCAGATGCTTTTATCCAAAGGGACTTAAAGGTGAGCACAGGGTTAATCACAACATCCCTGCAGCAATGAGGGTTAAGGGTCTTGCTCAAGGACCCACATTGGTAACTTCAGTGGACCTGGGATTTAAACCCCCAAGCTTCAGATTGATAGCCCAACACCCTAACCCCTGAGCTACCGTTCCCTGTTCAGGCTTAGAACACACTTTACTACAGTAAAAGCACCATACCGAACCTCCCAAAAGTTTGGACACGCCCTCTTCTTGCTCTATTAACTATTTCCTCCACTTATCGTATATATGGACTTTGTAGTTTTCTGTGGTCTTTGTTGTTGTTAGTCCCCTGTTGGTTCTCTGTTCTCTGTGGGTCAGGAGCATCACAAAACAGGCCTAATTTGGGTGGTGGATTGTTAATTGTCAGTTCTGCAGTGACACTGATGTGGTGAGGGGGTTTTAGTGCAGCAGTGCTGCTGGAGACCTGGACACCTCAGTGACGCTGCTGGGATAGGACTAAAGCACCAACCATATTTGTCCCATTGCACAGAATTTCGGCAAAATGACCTGAAGTTATGTCATGAGTGCATGGGGCAGTTTTGCAACCTGAAGGTCCTAGGTTCGATTCCCGGTCCCATCAAGTACTATGGCTGAAGAGCCCTTGGGCAAGGCACCTAACCCCAATAGCTACTTGAGGTGGGATACAAGGTTTCCCACCACTCTGGGCATGTGTGCTCACTTCACTCAGTGTGTGGGTGGGTCTGTGTGTGTGTGTGTGTGTGTGTGTGTGTTGGGTTAAAGGTGGAGGACTATATTCACTGTGTGTAAGTACAGTGAGCAAAATAGATCCCATATTTAAAACAAGTGTTTAAATATAATTATCCAAATAATAATAATGTCTTTTTTCTTCACTCTTGTAACTGAGATTTTTTTTTAAACCATTTCTATTTAAAAAAAAAGTCAAAGAACACTGATCACTATACATTGACATTAAAATGAAACTTACCTTTCACTCTAGGGGGCAGTGGAGGAGCAGGCGAAGATGGTGGAGGAGGAGGAGGACTCTCAAAGCTTCGGGCCTGACCACTGGTGCCACCTTGGCCATCCCGTTTATGATCGCATCGTGACATAGTCAGCCTTCTCCCTGCAGTGAATATCCCACCGCCACCTCCACCACTACCTCCACCACCTCCACCTCCTCGGTTATGCGATGTACTGCTGTGATACAGGCTGAAAGGACGTCCAAATCGCTCCTTCTTGACTGGACCGGACTGTATAGAGATTAAACAATCAGTAACCACTTAAAATACACTATGAACAAAAGTAGGCGGCACGCTGGCTTAGTGGTTGGCATGTTCTCCTCTCAGCACTACGGATTCCCGATTCAAATCCCAATCTGGGTGGAGTTTCCATTTCTCCCCGTGTCCTCGTAGGTTTCCTCCGGGTTCTCCGGTTTCCTCCCACAGTCCAAAAACATGGATCAAGGTCAATTGAATTCTCCAAATTGCCCCATTTAGAGTGTGTATGTGTGAGTGAGTGTGTGTCCAGTGATAAATTGGCACCCTGTCCTGGGTGTATCTGCCCAGCACCTGAGAAGTTCTCCCCTGAATGGACATTAGAGACCCCCCCCC
>JAFMOD010000104.1:1209409-1234694 GCA_019802435.1 Corydoras maculifer | reverse complement strand
ACCTGACAGGTAAGCAGGTTCACTCGGACAGGTGCTTTATTTGGCTGAGCGGATAGAAAGAGCATTGATTGCACACTGGCAGTAATAGTGTGATATGTGGGGGTGGAGGGGTCGACAAAGCAAGAGGCCTTAGGCTGACACAACACAAACCGGACTACATGCAATAAGTGTAACAAAAGAATAGCAAAAATTGAGCTGAATATAAAATATTATATGATTAAAAGACTGCTGCTGCTTACTGTTCCATGGGCAATAGTGAGATAGCAGTTCTGCACACTACATTTACGCTTTTGCCACATCTTCCTCAGCCTGCGGGATTCAGAAGGACAGAAAACTAATGAGCTCACTACTTCAAATGCAGAAGAGCTAAAAGGTCAGTTAACATTTCTGCTTATATTATTACTCTGCTACTATATATAAACATGAGGGTAAATAATATTAGAAACAAAATGCATAAAGGGGCAGTGGGGGGTCTTAAATCAGATAATAATAATTTAACAATTACAATATTTAGAATTATGGTCCCTTGTATTATGTTATTCAAGGAGGCTTTATTGTCATTTACATAACATGTAATCACAGGTCCAGTTTAACCCAAGTAGAATAAAAAAAAATCAATTTAAATATGTTAAAAAAGGAATAATAATAAAATTAAAATAAAATTTTGAATATAGCAGCATTGTGTTATGTGGCAGGGCAACCATTATATGTGTCAGCGGAGGGGAAGTGGTATTCACATGATTACAATCGACAAACTTACAACTGAAAACACCCGGGACTTTAAACTTTTATCTGAAAACCTGTTGAATGAAAGTTGTTACCCGTCACTCTTCTTGTACAGGTACCCTGATTTCTCAGTGCCATATTGCTTGTTGCCTTGAAGTTGGTGCATGCTGTACACATTCTGTTTACCTAATGAGTCCTGCAGTACACACACACACACACACACACACACACACACACACACACACACACACACACACACACACACACACATTTACAGTATTACTACTTGTCACAAGGACACATGAGGCCTAAATTGCGACAGCTTGCTATACAACTCACGCAGATTGTCACAAGCAGAAAGCAGAAGTAAGAACTGAAATGTATTTAGACAACAAGTAGGAATTACAGCTCACGCTCAGAGATTAGGACATAACAGTCGCAATACTCGCAATGCTTACTACATTCCCACACAAACTGAAATTAACCTCTCCGTGGTTATTGTGGCAAATATATTTATGAAACGAGAATTCCAGTCCTTAAATTTGATTGGCTGTGCCCATTAGTGACAATAATGCACACCTCAGCACTTCACATTCGTGATATACAGTAAATTATTTTAAGTCATGTACCTTAAATAGAAATACAGATTGATATAAACAGCGAGCCGATTTCTTATAAACATTGAAGCTGTTGCGGCTGTTGTTTATAAATTGTATTTTGTAATTTAGCCACTAGATGGCAGAATTTGATTGTTCTGTAACGGTATCCTGTTACTCAGCGATAGAAAAACTGACCAGATTATTAACGATTTTGCTTTTAATAATAGGTATTGAACCTTGATTTAAAATTTATTAGTGTTTTTTTTATTTTATTTTATTTTTTAAAATGTTTTTAAAAATTTTTAATGCGGGCCTAATTACACATTTAATATATATATATATATATATTCATTCATTCATTATCTTCCGCTTTATCCTCTATTAGGGTCGCGGTGGGGTTCCCCATGCCCATCCAGGGGAGAACGTCTCGGGCGCTGGGCAGATAGACCCAGGACAGGGCGCCAATCCATCGCTGGGCACACACTCACTCACACATACACACTCTAAATTGGGCAATTTTGAGAATTCAATTAACTTGATCCATGTTTTTGGACTGTGGGAGGGAACCGGAGAACCCGGAGGAAACCCACGCAGACACGGGGAGAACATGGAAACTCCACCCAGATGGGGATTCGAACCGGGAATCCCTAGCCCTGAGAGGCGAATGTGCTAACCACTAAGCCACCGTGCCGCCTATATATATATATATATATATATATATATATATATATATATATATATATATATATATATACACACATTAAGCAGTGATGCAATAACAGTGGTTCAGATACAATACGCATATGTATATAACCATATGGATAGATGTAATTTACATTATAGATGGTAATAGTGCCTTTTATTTAATATATTATATAATATATTATTTTTAACAATAATATTAGCAAGTGTGCGAGTTGAGTTAGGTGAAGTGCATCACCTCTTTAAATTCGGGCTGCAGTGCAGATCTCAGCTGGTCCCTGAGAGAGCAGAGTCGACGCTTCTCCTCATCTTGGCTGTGCTTGATCTACACAAACACCCCAAACCCAGACATATTGAACATCTTAAAGCATTTGACAGCTATGGCATGGATTCCACTAATTCCACAGTCAAATTGTTCTGTAGGTTTTATGACCCATATGGACTGAGCAGCATTTTACAGCTGTCACAAATTTTTGTGATTGAGATTTTTGATTCAGGTACCCATCCATACATTTATTATCTTCCGCTTTATCCTCTACTAGGGTCGCGGGGGGTTCCCCATGCCCATCGAGGGGAGAACATTTCGTGCGCTGGACAGATACACCCAGGACAGGGTGCCAATCTATCACTGGATACACACTCACACACACAAACACACTCTATATGGGGCAATTTGGAGAATTCAATTGACCTTGATCCATGTTTTTGGACTGTGGGAGGAAACCAGAGAACCCGGAGGAAACCCATGCAGACACGAGAAGAACATGGAAACTCCACCCAGATTGGTTTTCAAACAAGGAATCCCTAGTGCTGATAGGAGAACATGCTAACCACTAAGCTACCGTGCCGCCCATGTAGTAGGAACCGTCGACACCTAAAAAAACAGTTTATCCTCCAACTCAAATCTGGAGTCTGATTCATGTTTCTGTTTCTGTTCTCCAGTCGTTCAGCACTTTAGCTCTGAATTTCATCTTCCTGTTTTCCCCAGACAGTAAAAGCACTCACACCGGTTATCGGCCATTATAGGCCATCCGGGCTGAGGAACAGGCTTTGACATGTTAATTACTAATGTTAATTGGAGCACCAGTGTCAAGTAAAGCATCAGTGTTCTGTTACGCTGCAGTTTGAGTCACTGTGCACCGATATTTCTGCAGAATTCTTTAAATTCTCCTTTGACCCATTTCATCAGTAAGTTGCTCATATGCGCAGGATATTTTATTTAATCACATCACAGACTCCAGTGGATTAAAATGAAGAGGAATTTGTCATCCGTGTATATTTCCATAAAGCACTTACATTGCTGAGTCTTGCAGTCAATGTGTCAACGTAATGTTTCAGTTTCTCTGTGGCCGTCAAGCACTCCTGAAAGAAACTGACAAGAGAAGTCATTTCATTAGCATCAACAAGACTGAAACACTGTTCCAACAACTCCCCTGCTCTCAGCCTTTCTCTCTCATACCTCTCATTTGCTGTCATCGTCCCTGATCGTCTTCAAATATAACCTTCCATAGCTCTTTATTCAAAGTTACCAACAATAAAAATGTATAAAAATTTCAAATATCTGGAGTATAAGACAGATTTACTGTGGAAACGTACATTATAATAATATATATTTATGATAAAGTGCTCAGTAGATGATCTATTCAAATTATATAGTCTTATATCTAGTAATAATTATAATAATAATAAGTATTAATTATTAGTATTATTATACAACACTGATGCAGTGAGGGGTTTTTCATATATATATATATATATATATATATATATATATATATATATATATATATAAAACTTTTGGTTATGCCATAGATCATTACCACAGTAATTCTTAGGTAGGTAAGAATTATTTCCTCCAAGCGATCCAAGAGTATTTCATACACACACACACACACACACACACACACACACACACACACACACACACACATATATATATATATATATATATATATATATATATATATATATATATATATATATATATATATATATATATATATATATATATATATATATATATATATATGGGACACAATTCGCCTCTCCTGGATCACTTGGAAATTACAGAGAGGACCTACTTACCTAAGAATCACTGTAACCAAAAGTTGGACACAACTGTAATGAATTACACACACACACAAGCACACTTTAACACACAATAATGAATTCTCATCTCTTACTTGCATTGGGAATTATAGTGCTTGACAAGATTCTGCAGCAAATCCACACCTTTTTTGGTTTTTATCTCATTGACCTTTATGAGATACTACAAAAGACAAAACATAAGCAGCTTTAAACTAAATAAAATCTGTCATTTGTTAAATCTATTATACAGTACTAGTCACTTACTGTCCATGTTCTCAGTTCCACTTCCCATAAAGATGGACTTTGTAGTTCTAAAATTCCAATTTTAGTTCTTCAGTACATACTGTGTACATCCCTTTACTCTGTTCTAATGTTTAGAAACGCAATAGTACCACCACAGAGCAGGGGTTATTTGCTTGGTGCATTATTCCTATCCCAGCAGTGTCACTGAGGTGTTTAAATGAAACTGCAGCAGCACTGCTGCACTAAAACCCCCTCACCGCATTAGTGTCACTGCAGAACTGACAATAAACAATCCACCACCCAAATTAGACCTGTTCTGTGATGCTCCTGACCAACAGAGAACAGAGAACCAACAGGGGACTAACAACAACAAAGAACACAGATGGACTACAGTACATTGTCCACAATTGGGAAATGGACATGTTTCTCACTGTCACATTAACATTCCATATAATTAAACATTGTCTATTGAATTGACAAAAATGGTTGGATGTTAATTATCTAATTCTTTTCCTTTCGTCCCTGAAGCTCAAGAGTCTGCCACAGCGCTCTAATTCTCCTCTTCATCAGTTTTGTCATTTAAATTGGGGACAGATATGGAAACAGGCTGTTTCTACAAAAGCCAGCGCTGAAACAAATGCTGAATGAGGCACGGCATTCTGCCTATAATTAAAGACATTGTCTTGATTGCAGCATACGCCCCTCTACAACCCCCCTATATGCCTCCACATCAGTGGTTTATTCACGTATGCAAATCACATTCAATCGTTTGCACTTGTGATTACGTATGGAAATGACACATGGCTTTTTCTTTGCATTACAGAATTTTAGGCCTGTGTTCAGGAACAATGCCCAAGTCTCACCAGTGCACTATGGACTTTTCCACATCATATTGTTTTCAGAGAATGACTAGTGTCTTAACCCTGAAATATGATACATTTAAAAAATCATTTGTCCCAGCGGGAGCATTGTTATAGAAAATGTAATAAAGAGGAGCCCAGGTAATATATACTGTGTGCTTAGATGTGGAACCTGAATTGATTTTTGAATTGAAAAGTCATTAATAAGTCGGTAAGTGACCTATGAGCATGAACATACAAGTGATACATATTGGAAATCAATTGGATGCAAAGCGAATGAATATTAATAATGCATATTAACAGGATATACAGCAAAAGATCAATTAAATTATGCAGTATTTCGTTAGAGAATACAATTAGTTGAGTGTGTGTGTCTGTGTGTGTGTGTGTGTGCGTGTGGCTTACCTCACACATCTGCAGCTGGAACATCCTGCGCTCTTTCTCCAGCTCTTCAGCAATCTCTCCACCACTAACCTCGGTCCTCACCATGCCATACTGCTTAGCCAGCTCCCGTTTCTCCTTCTCGATCTTGGTACTTCATTGAGACAGAACATATGTATCCACTGTAAGTGTCATTCATTCAAACATTTTTAAGGAGCTTCTTCTAATAAAGGCTCTAGACTAAACCTCATTTACATTACATTTGGTCATTTAGCAGGTATCACTCACACACACACACACACACACACACACACACACACACACACACACACACACACACACACACTTTACATAGACGTCCATTCGTTTGGTACAGACAAACTTGCAGTTAATCCATAAATACAACCACCTTAATAACTGCGGGTAATTACCCATAACCCTAACTATTAAAATACAGTCCCACCATGTTATACATTATATACCTGTATATACACACACACACGCGTGCGCACCCACGCACACACACACACACACACACGCACGCACGCACGCACGCACGCACGCACGCACGCACACTCCAGACACCCTTTACATAGACTAACATTCGTTTTGTACAGACATACTTGAAGCTTAACCATAAATACTACCACCCTAATAACCCAGGATAATTAACCATAACCCTAACCATTAAAATACACACATATATATGTATATATATATACCTGTAAACGCATGCACACACACACACACACACACACACACACACACACACACAGGTCATAAATTCATAAAATGTTATGGAACTGTTTTGTATAGCTATTACATGCTTATAAGCTCTGATTGGTCGGTTGCCAGTCAAAAGCAGTTCAAGTCTGCTGACTAAAACCTCTTGTCTGAGACACTTACAGCTTCAGTGATTACACTAGAGCGATATAAAGCTGTTCTATTTTCAGTTCCTGTTAAACAAACTAAGTCAATTATGTTCTTATCTAATAAATCTAATGTAACATCCTCTTTTAACTCATTAATATCTCGAAAACCCATAGCCTGCAGCAGCATTGCATGGCAATATCACAAAATTACAACACTCACAATTTATTCTCATAGTCCCTCCATGCTTTGTCGAATGGCTTCTTCAAGTCCTGTGGGGAGGCGGAGAGAACAGTGAACTAAATTAGAAGGGGATTTTCCTCATCCATCAGCAGAACATACATTTATTCTTTGTCATCAATAGGCTGGTTTGTCTACCATCATACTGGAAATCCTGCACTCTCTCATCTCATGCCCATCCAGGGAAGAATGTTTCAGTCGCAGGGCAGATACACCCAGGACGAGGCACCAATACACCGCTGGGCACACACTCACTCACACAGACCCACACACCATTCATCCATTATCTTCCGATTTATCTTCTACTAGGGTCGCAGAGGGTTCTCCATGCCCATCCAGGGGAGAAGGTTTCGGGCGCTGGGCAGATACACCCAGGACAGGACGCCAATCTATCGCTGGGCACACACTCACTCACACAGATACACACACAAACACACTCTATATGGGGAAGTTTAGAGAATTCATTTGACCTTGATCCATGTTTTTGGACTAAGGGAGGAAACCGGAGAACCGGGAGGAAACCCACGTGGACACGGGGAGAACATGGAAACTTCACCCAGATTGGGATTAGAACCAGGAATTCCTAGCGCTGAGAGGAGAACGTGATAACCACCAAGCCACCGTGCCGCCCCACACACACTATATAAGGGCAAATTTAGATAGTGGCAATTAACTATGGTTGTGGGTGGGTACCCCATACCCCTTCAGAGGAGAACATTTCGGGTGCTTGGCAAATATATCGAGGACAGTTGCCAATCTATCGTTGGGCACACACTCACTTACTTACACACACAGACCCACACAACTATATAGGGGCAAATTGATAGTGGCAGATTACTATGGTTGTGGTTGGGTTCCCCATACCTGTCCAGAGGAGAATGTTTCGGGCGGTGGGCAGATACACCCAGGACAGTTGCCAACCCATTGAGGGACACACAGTCCTTTCCACAGGCACACAGAATATAAAGACAATTTATATAGGGGCAATTTAGAGCAACCAATTCACCTTCAATCCATGTTTTTGGAGTGTGAAAGGAAATCGGAGAACCCAGAAAAATCCCATGTGGACAAGGGGACAACATGGAGCGGGGTTTGAATTTGGATTTCCAGCGCTGAGAGGAAGACATGCCAACCTCTACGCCAATGTCCTTTTTCTGGTTTACTGAACCTAATGCATATCTAATAAACAGCCACTAGAAGGCATATCATCTGATGTCCACTTACACCTTTAATCTCTTTCAAGTCCCCTTTTACCAGTGAGTCCAGGAAGAAGTGAACATTGTGCAGCATGCTCTTCAACTGAGGGAAAGAGTAGACAGAAACCCAAAGTATCAATGAGACATAAAAATCATCTTCAAGAGGCATGACTTCAAACATTTCCCAAGTATGTGTGAAGCGCTGAATCCCATTAAACATTTAAATCATCCCGTCCCATATATTCAGGTCATATACTGCAGCTAGAGCCAATTAAGAACGGAGAGGTTGTTTGAAGTAAAGTGTAAATAGATCGGCATCAGAACTGTCATCAAAGCCGACGGAGAACATGCACATGTCTAAGAGCGAACAGCGTATTTCATACAGCAGTGACTTACCAAGTTCTTCATTGGCGTCAGTAGTTCTTTAGAGAATTCTGCAAATTTATTAAATGCAGAGGCCACTTCCTGTTCTCCATTGTGGTGGAAATTAATAGCCAGTTTCTCCATTGAGGTAATATATAATTCTAATTGTGATATGTGGTCTGAAAAAAAAATACATTTGATGTTAGGTGTATGTCACGGAAAACATACATTCATTCATTCATTCATTCATTCATTATCTTCTGCTTTATCCTCTATTAGGGTCGCGGGGGGGGGGGGGGTTCCCATGTCCGTCCGGGGGAGAACGCCTCGGGCGCTGTGCAGTTACATCCAGGACAGGATGCCAATCTATCGCTGGACACACACTCACTCACACAGACACACTCTATTTGGGGCAATTTGGAGAATTCGATTGACCTTGATCCATGTCTTTGGACTGTGGGAGGAAACCGGAGAACCCGGAGGAAACCCATGCAGACACAGGGAGAACATGGAAACTCCACCCAGATGGGGATTCGAACCGGGAATCCCTAGTGCTGCATATATTTAAATGTGTAGGGCGGCTTAGTGGTTAGCATGTTCTCCTCTCAGCGCTAGAGATTCCCGGTTCAAATCCCAATCAGGGTGGAGTTTCCATGTTCCCCCCGTGTCCGCGTTGGTTTCCTCCGGGTTCTCTGGTTTCCTCCCACAGATCAAAAACATGGATTAAGTCCTGTCCTGGGTGTATCTGCCCAGCGCCCGACACGTTCTCCTCTGGATGGGCATGGGGAAACCCCCCCCCCCCCCACGACCCTAATAGAGGATAAAGTGGAAGATAATGAATGGATGGATGAAAGATGCATGTTTTTACACAGCTTGGTATTTTCATGTATACTTAATTATTTCTTATACAATTTTTAAATGTTATTATATTAGAGATTCCCGGTTCAAATCCCAATCTGGGTGGAGTTTCCATCTTCTCCCCGTGTCCGCGTGGGTTTCCTCCGGGTTCTCCGGTTTCCTCCCACAGATCAAAAACATGGATCAAAGTCAATTGAGTTCTCCAAATTGCCCCATATAGAGTGTGTTTGTGAGTGAGTGTGTGTCCAGTGATAGATTGGTGTCTTGTCCTGGATGTAACTGCCCAGCGCCCGAGACGTTCTCCCCTGGATGGGCATGGGGAACCCCCCGCGACCCTAATGGGATTCGAATTGGGAGTTCCCAGTGCTGAACCTCATTAAATCCCTCAGCTTATGTTAATTTTGCCATATTATATACAGCGGTCTTGATAAGGACGTGGTATGACAGGACTTGGGGTGGGGGTCCTAATGCGCGCAGGATGGACAACAACCTGGATGGACAACATCATGGCGTGAACTGGTTTATCAGGTGTTACACCACTTCAAGCAACAGAACACAGGGGGCATTTGAGAATGCTGACTCATCCATGCAGCAAACCATGGCGAGGCGACGTATGACTTGACATGAAATGACAGGACATGTATATGAACAATAAAGAGCAAAAAATAGCTTTGAGAATAAGGGACAGTGTACGACAATGTGGGTTAGCTTTTGTGTCATGAATAATAATATTTAAAAAATTGTATAAGAAATAATTAAGTATACATGGAAATACCAAGCTGTGTAAAAACACGCATCTCTCATCCATCCATCCATCCACTATCTTCCGCTTTATCCTCTATTAGTGTTGTGGGGAGGGGGGGTTCCCCATGTCCATCCAGAGGAGAACGTTTCGGGCGCTGGGGAGATACACCCAGGACAGGACTTAATCCATGTTTTTGGACCGTGCAAGGAAACTGGAGAACCCGGAGGAAACCCACGCGGACACGGGGAGAACATGGAGACTCCACCCAGATTGGGATTCAAACCGGGAATCCCTAGTGCTGAGAGGAGAACATGCTAACCACTGTGCCGCTCTATCAATTCATTATCCATCCGTTATCTTCAGCTTTATCCTATATTAGGGTCACGCCGGGGGGGGGGGTCCCCATGCCCATCCAGGGGAGAACGTTTCGGGCGCTGGGCAGATACACCCAGGACATGGTGCCAATATATCACCGGGCACACACTCACTCACACAAACATACACACTCTATATGGGGCAATTTGGAGAATTCAATTGACCGTGATCCATGTTTTTGAACTGTGGGAGGAAATCAGAGAACCCGAAGGAAACCCACACAGACACGGGGAGAACATGGAACCTCCACCCAGATTGGGATTCGAACCGGGAACCCCTAGCGCTGATCTCTCATGCATGATTACATAAAAAATTACATATAAAAATATAATAATCATAGTATTTGAATCCCAATCTGGGTGGAGTTTCCATGTTCTCCCCGTGTCCACGTGGGTTTCCTCCGGGTTCTCCGGCTTCCTCCCACAGTCCAAAAACATGGATCAAGTCAATTAAATTCTCCAAATTGCCCCATATAGAGTGCGTCTCTGTGAGGGAGTATGTGTCCAGTGATAGATTGGCGCCCTGTCCTGGGTCCTGCCCAGCGCCCGAGACGTTCTCCCCTGGATGGGCATGGGGAACCCCCCCGTGAACTTAATAGAGGATAAAGTGGAAGATAATGGATGAATAATAAACATAGTATTTACAAATAGCAGTTGTTTTCTTCTTTACTACATCAAATGACTTTAGGGACAAACACAATAATTGATTCATGAATTACTTTGTAATATGAATGAGTTCAATACGTACAGTATGCCTATATTATCGAATGGTATAAAGCACGTAATCGGACACTAAAACGCCATTTAAATAAACATCACATGTTAATGGATGGACTAATGGCTGAGTAATAAGATCCACAGCCTTTCTAGGGATCAACCTGCATTCATACTCCATTAGGAAACTTTATCTATAAATAATCTGAAATAGGCGTATAAGGATTTTGGCGACAGTCTGGTATGTCTCTCTGTTGTCTGCTCTGATGAAATCGGTGTCTTGTCCTTTGTTTTCTACAGCCAGCATGTCTTTGATCTGTCTTTTAAGAACAGCTGGTGTGAGGTACAGTCGTCTATTCGGTGCCATTTTGTCGTAATAGGGATGTTACCTTGACCCGAGGCATGCTTGGCTTTGGAGGCTTTCTTCATTTTCTGCAGCACCGCCCGGTCACAGTCCAAAGCCTATAAAAAAAAAGGCACTGTCAGAAGTGAAGCTTACATCTTAGTTCAAAAAGGCTTCATAGTAAAAATGCTGGAATTGAAAGAAAAACATGCGGTACAATTTTAATGTCAATACATGCACATTTTATTTTCATCCATCCATCATCTTCCGCTTTATCATCTATTAGGGTCTCGGGGGGGGGGGGGGGGTTCCCCATGCCCATCCAGGGGAGAACGTTTCGGACAGGACGCCAATCTATCACTGGGCACAAACACTCTCTAGATTTAATGTAAACGCGAGTGAACGCTGGCGCAACTCGCTGCCGCTGCTCGTCGTGCCCTTGTGATTGCACGATTATTTTTAAATGTAAAATGTAAATGTTTTTAATATGTATGCTTTGTACAGTGTTCTTGGGTGTTCTTTCAAATTAAATGTATTATTATTATTATTATTATTATTATTATTATTATTATTATTATATGGGGCAATTTGGAGAAGTCAATTGACCTTGATCCATGTTTTGGACTGTGGGACGAAACCGGAGAACCCGGAGGAAACCCACGCGGACACGGGGAGAACATGGAAACTCCACCCAGATTGGGATTTGAACCGGGAACCCCAAGTGCTGAGAGGAGAACATGCTAACCACTAAGCCACCGTGCCGCCCCGCACATTTTATTTGTTATGCAAAATGATTGCATTTTAATGTGAAACATGATTGAATTAAATCGTTCACTGAAACGTATCATTAAAAACAGGTCTGTAACCCTATAATCCAGCGGCATTGCTAAACACCCGGCCAAAATCTGGAAGCAACTTCGCAGAGACATTTCCTGTTTAAGCAACATGAATAAATTGCAAAACACCGGACAGTAGAAGTGTTTGCTTCATAACAGCATTATTAACACGAGGCATAGAAGCAGAACAGGACACATTTCTCCTGAATGAAGGTCTGTAACGGGCGGCACAGTGGTTTAGTGGTTGGCATGTTCTCCTCTCAGCTCTAGATATTCCCGGTTGGAATCCCAATCTGAGTGAAGTTTCCATGTTCTCCCCGTGTCCGTGTGGGTTTCCTCCGGGTTCTCTGGTTTCCTCCCACAGTCCAAAAACATGGAATCAAAAACTGCTTTAAATTGCCCTGTCTATCGGTAGCTATCCTCTATCTAGTGTGTCTAGGAAGATCAAGAAGGTCATTAAAACAGTTTAATGACCAAAAGCGTCTTACTTCATTCATACAGTTTTATAATTAAGAATATTAAAACGGGACGGCATGGTGGCTTGGTGGTTAGCATGTTCTCCTATCAGCACTAGAGATTCCCGGTTTGAATCCCAATCTGGGTTGTGTCCATGTTCTCCCCGTGTCCGCGTCGGTTTCCTCTGGGTTTTCCGGTTTCCTCCCACGGTCCAAAAACATGGATCAAGGTCAACTGAATTCTCCAAATTGCCCCATATAGAGTGTGTTCGTGTGTGTGAGTGTGTGTCCTGCAATAGATTGGTGCCCTGTCCTGCGTGAATCTACCCAGTGCCCGAAATTTTCTCCCCTGAATGGGCATGGGAAACCCCCCCCCCCCGTGACCCTAATAGAGGATAAAGCAGAAGATAATGGGTGGATGAATGGAAGATCCATAATCTTCTTTCTACCACACATTTACATTTGGTCATTTAGCAGGTACTTTTATCCAAAGCGACTTACAAGGTGAGCACAGGGTTAATCACAACATCCCTGCAGCAATGAGGGTTAAGGGTCTTGCTCAAGGACCCACACTGGGAACTTCAGTGGACCTGGGATTTAAACCCCAACCTTCATATTGATAGTCCAACAGCCTAACCACTGAGCTAACACACCCACACATTATAAAAGGTTTGTGATCACATGATCCGAACTCAGGGTTTGACATCAGCACAACGTGCTACACCTGTACACCAAATATCTTTTAACTGCGTCTATAAATTCTACAAATAAAAGACACTTTAACCTGTTTCAAAAGTTTGGAGATGCCTTCTTGTTGCTCCATAGTCTGTTTCCTCCACTTATAATATAGATGGACTTTGTAGTTCTACAATTCCAGACTGTAGTCCATCTGTGTTCTTTGTTGTTGTTAGTCCCCTGTTGGTTCTCTGTTCTCTATTGGTCAGGAGCATCACAGAACAGGTACAGTATGTACTGTAGAACACAAACAGATGGACTACAGTCTGGAATTGTAGAACTACAAAGTCCATCTTTACTGTAAGTGGAACAAAAAGGGGGTGTGTACAAACTTTTGACTGGTTCTACATACAGTATAGGTGCTGATATAAAATAAACCTTTAACAGATTTGTCTCCTGTGGTTTTGCCCACATATTTTTTGCAGCATGTCATGCCCTGTAACAGATGAAGCAGCATCACATATTGTAGCAGATGTATTTAATTACTGTTATTTCCCCTTAATTGCTCAAAGCTACAACATAATTGTTGTTTTTTTTTATTTATAGATTAAATACTACACAAAATGAAGATGTGGGAATTTGGGAAGCCAGTAAAAGCTGTTAACTATCTGCCTGTGCTTTTGTCCGGGTTTGACGTTCACGCTAAACTCTTGTAATTTCGTTTTCAGGAGCAGCTGGAAAATTAATAAATCTGCAAACGAGGACAGTTTTAACTCAGTACTTGATTCAGCACTCAGCTGTCCCATTCTGTAGTCAGTTCATCTGCTCCACCACTTCACAGCTCAACTGTGGTTGCACTGATGTTTCCTTTTCATAACAACAGCCACTGATTAGCAACTTCTCTCCTCACAGGCAGCGATTTTCACGACTGACTTGTGGTAAAGATGTCATGACTGTGTCGTGTTAGAAGTCAGGACACGTGGGTTTCCTCCGGGTTCTCTGGTTTCCTCCCACAGTCCAAAAACATGGATTAAGGTCAGTTGAATTCTCCAAATTGCCCCATATAGAGTGTGTGTGTGAGTGAATGTGTGCCCAGAAATAGATTGGTGTCCTGTCCTGTGTGTATCTGATCAGCGCCCGAAACGTTCTCCCCTGGATGGACATGGGTGGGGGGGTCGCCAATCTATCACTGGACACACATACATTAGAGGGCCTATTTTAAGCAGCCAATTCACCTAAAATCAAAATTTTTGGACTTTTCGGGGTAACAGAAAACCAGACAAAACCCACATGGTCCCAAGAGGAACATGGGAACTCTACCCAGATTGGGATTTGAACCTGGATCCCCAGCATGCCCCCTCTATTCCTATATTATAAACAATAATTAGCATGTCCTTAGACTGGCTTTCAGATTGAGGAATTTATGAAACTTAACAGAGACCTCAAAAAAGGATTTGAGTCAAATTAAAAAGGATGAGAAACAGCGAGGTTATATGCAAGTCAGGTTTCCCACAGCATTTCAGCACAAAGTGACATTAGATCCATTGTTGTATATGTTTGTTATTATTAAGCCAATTTTTTGTACTCTTTTTTAAATAATTACATGAGAAGGCTAAGAAATTGATGAGACTTTTAAATATAACAAGTATTTGGGATGGAATTATGTAAAAAGAAAAACCTAGACTACATCCAAAACCACATTCCACCCACTACACAGTAACAAAGTATTCACCAAAAGTTTCACTGCATATCAGTGTCACTGCAGAACTGACAATAAACAATCCACCACCCAAATTAGACCTGTTCTGTGATGCTCCTGACCAACAGAGAACAGAGAACCAACAGGGGACTAACAACAACAAAGAACACAGATGGACTACAGTCTGTAATTATAAAACTACAAAGTCCATCTATATGATAAGAGGAAGAACATAGACAATGGAGGCGTGTCCAAACTTTTGACTGGTACTGCAAAAGTCAAACAGACCAGACCAGTACTTTCACTTGCGTTGCTGTTTTTTAGACATAGACTTAGATAATCTTTATTGTCATTCATTGTACACTTAGTGTACGCAGAACAAAAGTTCGTTGCAATGGTTTGCAAGTATAAAAAAAAGTTGTTTGTACATGCGTAGAAACATGGGTATAAAGTATACATACATACATATATATATATATATATATATATATATATATATATATATATATATATATATATATATATATATATATATATATATATAGGCGGCACGGTGGCTTAGTGGTTAGCACGTTCGCCTCTCAGCGCTAGGGATTCCTGGTTCGAATCCCCATCTGGGTGGAGTTTTCATGTTCTCCCCATGTCTGCATGGGTTTCCTCCGGGTTCTCCGCTTTCCTCCCACAGTCCAAAAACATGGATCAAGTTAATTGAATTCTCCAAATCGCCCCATATAGAGTGTGTCTGTGTGAGTGAGTGTGTGCCCAGCGATGTATTGGCGCCCTGTCCTGGGTCTATCTGCCCAGCGCCCGAGACGTTCTCCCCTGGATGGGCATGGGGAACCCCACCGCGACCCTAATAGAGGATAAGCGGGAGATAATGAATGAATGAATGAATATGGATATATATATATATATATATATATATATATATATATATATATATTAATTCATTCATTCATTCATTATCTTCCGCTTATCCTCTATTAGGGTCACGGGGGGTTCCCCATGCCCATCTAGGATAGAACATCTCGGGCGCTGGGCAGATACACCCAGGACAGGGTGCCAATCTATCGCTGGGCACACATTCACTCACACTGACACTCTATATGGGTCAATTTGGAGAAGTCGACTGACCTTGAGCCATGTTTTTGGACTGTGGGAGGAAACCGGAGAACCTGAGGAAACCCACGTGGACACGGGGAGAACATGGAAACTCCCCCCGGATTGGGATTTGAACCGGGAATCCCCAGTGCTAAGAGGAGAACAAGCTAACCACTAAGCCACCGTGCTGCTCTACTGTATAAATATAAATATATAAATTATAAGTTATAGCAGACAATATATTAATAGTAGCAGAGAGAGAGATAAATTGTAGCAGACAAGTAGCATGAACAAAAAAAAAAAAAAAAAAAGACCGGAGTTTTTTTTGCTGCTAGAACAAACTTTATGTACTTTAACATTACTTTGTCTTTTACTTGTAATGAATAATATCGGTGTATTAATACTTAGGTATTTAAGTAAATGATCTTAATCCTCCCTTCACCTCTGATTTAGGATTTTATTGTGAAATATTCCATTTAATTAAAAGCCATTGAAGCATGCCATACATTATCTTTAATCTACTGAATATAGAAACTTCTGCTTCACACATTTTAACGACAAAACGTCCACTTTTGATTTTGCTTTCACTTCATTTTGACGTCTTCACTACTTTCTAAATAACTGTTCAACCAGAGAAGAACATACTGAACAGAATGCTTTTGTTTAGGTTTACAAGCAATCCTTTTGATATAGTAGAGTATGTACGCTGTGATTTCACTTGCAATGCCAAATTAAACATATTTTAAAGGATTGAAAGGGGGAAATATATTAATAAATAATGTTTATAAGAGTTTATCAAAATCTCATCTTATGATCTTTCTCCTAATTCTCTACTAGGGTCACAGAGAGGAGGGGGGTTCCCATGCTGTTACACTGTACTACAACTGTTACAACCAGTGTAGTACTTTTAACTTCCCATTTGTGACTATGATTAAAAATCACATTTATTACACACAACCATGAGTAATTACCCCCCACCCCCACCCCCGGACGTGCAGAACTGACAATAAACAATCCACCAACCAAATGAGACCTGTTCTGTGATGGTCCTGACCAACAGAGAACCAACAGGGGACTAACAACAACAAAGAACACGACCATGAGTAATTACCCCCCCCCCCCCCCCCCTGGACGTCTTTTTTTTACTATAATGTGCATTGCATGTTGTCCTGCATCTTTGCACACACCCTTGGACACATGCATGTTAAGCCTTTTAATGTAATCTTGAAAAGGTTGTGGGGTCATTTTGTTTCATTCTGTACTGCACAAAAATGTTATGATCGAAATGACAATTAAAAAACAAATTATTTGACGTGGATCAATATACGACATTGTTGCAACCTGACATTGCATCTCTGTTTTCTGCTTCTAAAGTATTTTCAAATTTTTGGGGGGTTTCAGGGGGGGGGGGGGGTTTCCCATGCTGTTACACTGTACTACACTGTTACAACCAGTGTAGTATTTTTAACTTCCCATTTGTGACCATGATTAAAAATCACATTTATTAAACACGACAATGAGTAACATAATTATCTCAAGGATGAGAAAAAAAATCTAAATCTTACAAATAGTAAATAATTTTTAAGGCTTATCCTAAAATATACATTGTTAACTTGCCCTCATCTCCTGAATCTCATGTATTCTGTAACAGTACACAGATCACCTTTAAACTGATTTGCAGTCTCTAGTGATGGCTAGATTAAAGACACAAGAGGGGCAGTTGTTAAACAGTGAATCTACAGTGCACAGGGGCAGCATGCTGTCTATACATAACCCCTGAGGTAATAAGGCTACAGAGCACACTGGAGGGAAATCCATCCTGTCAGATGATGCTCAGGCAATCAAGCAAGTCATGTGGTCCACTGTATAATTCTCCCTGCCTTCACAGCCTAGGTCATTGCCATGGTTACCTTACATTCTTAAGATGTCATTTTGTATTAGAAAAGAAGGCAGGGTTGTAAAAGCATTTTGGAATCTGGTGCAAGTGTGCGATTTATTGAAACGGCCATAAGCATCATTAAGAGGAAGTGAGTGTGTATGTTGGGGGGGAGGGGGGGTCACAGGAAAGAGGGAAAGAGGTGTAACGGTATTCCGCTATGCACCGTGTCATAATATGTAATAACATCCCTTTCTTGTGATTTATTCACAATAATGCAGAACTGCTCATACCTTACTGCAGTATTATCCATCCATCCATTATCTTCTGCTTTATCCTATTTTAGGGTTGCGGTGGGGGTTCCCCATGCCCATCCAGGGGAGAACGTTTCGGGCACTGGGCAGATACACCCAGGACACCAATCACTGGACACACACTCACTCACTCACACAGACACAGACACACTCTATATGGGGCAATTTGGAGTACTTAATTGACTTGATCCATGTTTTTGGACTGTGGGAGGAAACCGGAGAACCCGGAGGAAACCCACATGGACACGGGGAGAACATGGAAACTCCACCCAGATGGGGATTCGAACCGGGAATCCGTAGAGCTGAGAGGCAAACATGCTAACCACTAAGCCTCTGTGCCGCCCACTGCGTTATTATATTTGCAATTAATTGCTAATACCAAACCCTTAAATAGCCACATATTATTGCAACTTAATTACCCCCCTCCCCCCACCCCTGGACGTCTTTCTTTACTATAGTGTGTTTTGCATGTTGTCCTGCATCTTTGCACACACCCTTGCACACATGCATGTTATGCTTTTTCATGTAACCTTAAAAAGGTCCTGGGGTCATTTTGTTTCATTCTGTACTGCACAAAAATGTTATGATCAAAATGACGATTAAAAAACTAATTACTTGACGTGAATCAATATACAACATTGTAGCAACCTGACATTGCTTCTGCGTTTTCTGCTTCTAAAGTATTTTCTAATTTCCGGGAATAAATAAAAACATCTTTATGCTTTAAAAAGTACTACCCAGGATTCCAAAATAATTTCGCTACACATCTATAACCAGAAATTTGTGAGCAAGTACAGCTATCTTCAGAAAAAGGAAGCACAGGAAGTCCTGTAAGAAACACCCCCTCGACCACCCACAAGCCTGAGGGGTGCTGATATTAAAATCTTAAGACCGAGAGAATGAAACGAAACAAACATAAAGGAAGAAAGTAAAGAATGTAAAGGTCTGCAGAAACAAATGTCTCAATAACTAATTATAACAACGCAGGTCAATTAGATTAATACTTTATTAATCCCTAACAAAATTTGGCAATTATGCTTATTATAATATCTTAAGGAGTGGCATGGTGGCTTAGTGGTTAGCATGTTCTCCTCTCAGCATTAGGGATTCCCGGTCTGGGTGGAGTTTCCATGTTCTCCCCGTGTCCGCGTGGGTTTCCTCCGGGTTCTCCGGTTTCCTCCCACAGTCCAAAAACTTGGATCAAGTCAATTGAGTTCTTCAAATTGCCCCATATAGTGTGTGTCTGTGTGAGTGAGTGTGTGTCCAGCAATAGATTGACGCCCTGTCCTGGGTGTGTCTGCCCAGCACCCGAGGCGTTCTCCCCTGTATGGGCATGGGGAACCCCCCCACGACCCTAATAGAGGATAAAGTGGAAGATAATGGATGGATAATATTTTAAGACGTTCGATAACATGAAATAAAAACTATTTTCATAAATGATCTCCTCTCATCTCATTTTTTTTTAAAATCCTCTATTAGGGTCATGGGGACAGGGGGATCCCCTGTCAATCAAGGGGAGAACGCTTTGAGGACTGGGCAGGGCGGGGTGCCTATCCATCACTGGGTACAAGAGTGGTTTAAGTAGTGCCAATTTAGAACAGGCAGATCACCTTAAATCCATGTGTTTGGACTGTAGGAGGAAACCAGAAAACCCAGAGGAAACCCACACGAACATAGGGAGAACATGGAAACTCCACCCAGATTCAGCACTGAGAAAACCACTATGCCACAGTGCCGCCCAAACAAAATATCCATATAAGTAGCTTTTTAATTATTTAATTATACTATACCATATTTAAGCATATAATTACAGTTACTACTGTTTGTTGCAGTACATTTATAAATGTGCAATATCTAAGAATAGTTAATGAAGAAACAGCTTAAGAGAAGTCAAATACTGAGTAGTGGATATATTTTAGTCCCAAAAACTGGAAATTGATTTAAAGGAAATAGTCTTCCAGATCAGAGCATATGTCCAAACATGGACATACTGTAGCTATGCAAAGAGGAACCATAATCAACATGACGGTCAATAACAGATGATTTACAAACCAGCTGCTTCATATGAAGCCACATGAATAAAGATAAAATAATAATCAGCAAACATACTAAATAAGATCCTGTATTAATTATCAAGTACTATAAAAAAAAACTAAATCAAACCTCATGATGTCATAAGATCTGCAGTCTGTAACAGTTGAACTACAAGGTCCATCTTTATGGAATTGATAACATGGACAATAAGTGGAGAAGAAAAGGGGGGAGGTATAAACTTTTGATTGTTAATGTATATGTGAAATGATTTATACAATAGCACATCATCTTAAAGCAGCTTTGAAACAGTGTTTTAAAGCTGATCCCTATAAAAACAAGCCAAATGTGAAAGTGGCAAAGAAAAACTCCCTGATATTGTTTGTTTTAAATGGAAGAAAGTTTATATTATATTTTAAAACCCCAATACATCCATCCTTCATTCAGCAGTAAACCAACTGGATAATTGGTTTACATTAATTCAATAAAATGCATGAGATAGAACCACAAACTAGGAAATAATCATAGTAGTTCATGTCCTTAAATCAGATTGGCTGAGCCGTGACATTACTGACGATAACACACACCTCTGACCTCTTTACATACAAATCAATGTGTGATATAAAAAAAAACTTTAAACCATGTATCATGGTTTAAATGGAAATAAAGATTAATATAAACAGTGAGCTGAGTACTAATGAGCATTAAACCTGTACCCTGTTACTCAGCGATCAATGTTCACTTTAAAAACCGGACAAGATTATGTCGTGGAAGTCATATTATGTCATATTTTTTTCATAAACTCATTTATTAATCAAACCTTAAAAAGTTTTTTTCATTATTATGTATATAATGAACCTCATATTATATTTTAAACCCCAATACATCGACAGTTCATTCAACACTAAACCAACTGGATAATTGGTTTATATTAATTCAATGTGCTGCATGAGATTGAACCACAAACTAGAAAATAATCATAGTAGTTCATGTCCTTAAATCTTGGCTGAGCCGTTCGTCAAGCCGTGACATTACTGACAATAACACACAGCTCTGACTGCTTTACATACAAATCAATGTGTGATAAAAAAAAAAACTTTAAACCATGTATCAAAAATGGAACTACAGATTAATATAAACAGTGAACTGAGTACTAATGAGTATTAAACCTGTACCCTGTTACTCAGCGATCAATGTTCACTTTAAAAAACAGACATGGGAGACCAGATTTATTTTTTTTTTTTTAATAAACACATTTATTAATCAAACCTAAAAAGTTTTTTTCCATTATACTGTGTATAATTAACCTTATATTATGTTTTAATCCCCAATACATCTACCATCAACAGTTCATTCAACACTCAACCAACTGGATAATTGATTTCTATTAATTTAATTGAATGAACAGCATGAGATTCAACCACAAACTAGTAAATAATGCATTTTCTAAACGACAATAAAAGGCTTGTGGAACACTGTAACTGGGTTTCCCTGATCCCACATCCACCAGCTGTGGAAGAACCACTTTTGGTTCCTGTAGGGACTAACTGGAGAAGACTTGTGAGTGCTACCTGAAACCTTAAGCTTTAATGTGGAGGAAGAAATGTAGTGATGAAGATGCGGCTGTATTCTGACACTATAATCCGATTACTACATTAGAAGAAAACCCCGACTTTCTTCATGTTGCCGTGCGTGACGCTCACTGTGGGATGATGACACAGACGCGCGTGTGGTTATTATAGCATTATTATTATAACTGAAACCACAATATGGAAAATATTTGTGATCCATGACACATTTTGAGATGAAGTGGACAAAGAGGTGGAATCGGCTCGAATGGTGAGGGAGAACAGCGGAGGCGCCAGAATTAAATGGTTTTGTGGAAGAGACGGAAACAAAGGATGCTTCCTTTATAATAAATACAATACGCATCACAACAATTAAAAAAAGGAAATAAGAGCTTCAGTCAGCCGGCGGCATAAGCACACGCCTGCGTCGCTGTACAAACAGCGCCCTATAATAAGAAGAAAAAATTAAATTAAATGTACATACCTCTTCGATACTGTTCGCGAAATTGCGGCAACTTGGCATTTTGGTGGTGAATGAGGAGGTTGTTGGAGAACTGTAGTCCTCCAAAGTCTCCCCGATGAACTCATCCACGGAGATGAACTCGGGCATTTTCGGAAAATCTCGGGCGATAATTAAAAAAAATAGAATGGAATCAAATTAAATTAGAAATAATCAATCAATGATTGGAGGACATGTCCATTAAGATGCGGGATGAGGAGACTGAAAGCTGACTATGTCAGAGTGGAGAACATTGTGAGGAGAACAGCAGGCAGAACTCAGGCAGGGTTCCTCTTTCGGGGGGGGGGGGGCGCGCGCGCGGCGCGTTCACGGCGCGCGGAGGACAATGCCGTTCCCTCCGCTTGATGCGCTGAGGAGGGAGCCCCACTGCGCATGCTCCGTAGAGTAATTCGCCGTCTATAGACGGTAGGGCTGTGAACGAGGCGCGCGCTGCTGGCCGGGCTGGGGTTCGAATCTCCGCCAAAGAAACAGACCGGGGCTTCGAATAAAATCAAATAAAGAAATAAAACAGAAGGTGGACCAAGCAACTACAAACATCAAAACTCATCAAAACTAGAAAATAAACTACTTTCTTTTTGGTTTTGTGGCTCCATCTGTCTGTCTGTGTGTCTATCTGTCTGTGTGTCTATCCGTCTATCCGTAAATCTATCTGTCTTTCTATCTGTCTGTGTGTGTGTGTGTCTATCTGTCCATCTATCTGTCTGTCTGTCTTTTTATCTCTGTCTATCTGCCTTTCTATCTGTGTGTCTATCCGTCCATCTATCTGTCTGTCTGTCTTTTTATCTCTGTCTATCTGCCTTTCTATCTGTGTGTCTATCAGTCCATCTATCTGTCTGTCTTTTTATCTCTGTCTATCTGTCTATCTGTCTTTCTATCTTTCTGTTTGTCTCTCTATCTGTCTGTCTGTCCATCTGTCTGTCTTTCTATCGGTCTCTCTATCTCTGTCTGTCTGTATGTCTGTCTATCTGACTATCTATCTGTCTGTCTATCTATTTATCTGCCTGCCTGTCTGTCTAAACACACACACACACACACACACACACACACACACACACAAGCTATTTGTTGAGGTACACCTCCTCAGTTCCACACTGATCACTGAGATGACCTATGTAGTTCTGCAGTTCCATTCTGTAGTCCATCTTTTTTACTACATATTAGTAAGTCCACTTTAGTATGTTCTCCAATGATCAGGATTCCCACAAAGGAGTTATTAGGGTGGTGGATGATTCTCAATACTGCAGTAATACATACTTTGTGGTGGTGTGTGTGTGTGTGTTGTGCTGGTATGAGTGGATCAGACACTCAGTGCTGCTGGACAGAGAACAGTCCACCAATCAGAACATACAGGGTTCTGATCCACTCGTGCCATCATCCACCACCCTAATGATACTGCTCTGGGGGTTCTGATCATCAGAGAACAGAGTATGTAGAGAAACAGATGGACTACAGAATGGAACAGTACTGTAGAACTACAAAGTCCATCTATACGGTAAGTGGAGGAACAATGGCCTAATAAAATGGCCAGTGGGTGTACATATAAATATGTATCCAAAAAATTTAGTTTTGTCAGTTAGTTGGTTCTTACAAATATATTTGGTCATTGTTTGTCATTTGATTGACAGCTCTTTATCTTTTAAACTGCTTTATAAAGTTTTCCTCCAGTTTTACAGAGAAGCATTAACACGGAAACTAAACTCTGATGTTTTAATGAGAAATCATTTACATAATTACTTTTCGGAAAAACAAATGTAATTCTTTTGCACCAGATAAACATTAAGGGCTCTTATCCATCACACCAGAAAGTTAAATATCACGCCATTTATTTTCATTCTTTGCGTCAACGTTTAAACACGATCATATCCGTGACAACTACATATAAAATTAATTACAGAGTGGGCCGCCACAAAATACCACCCCTGCATCCCATTTACATTACAAATTTAAATCTGAGTACTGAGGACATTTTTTATTAATACAAAAGGATTTTAAATAGTTGTTCTCTACTTTCTGGGCTGCGACAGTGGTTGAAAAAAATATGGGCTGCAGTTGTCATTAATATAATATGTGTGATGTACATTTCTGCAGTTTACATACAGAAAGTTAAGAATCCTTACTAACAAAAAATATAATTTACATGCAAGCATGAGTGGCTTAGTGGTTAGCACGTTTTCTTCTCAGCACTGGGGATCCAGGTTCGAATCCCAATCTTCCACTTTATCCTCTATTAGGGTTGCGGGGGGGTTCCCCATGCCCATCCAGGGGAGAACATTTCGGTCGCTGGGCAGATACACCCAGGACAGGACACACTGGACACACACTTACTAACACAAACACACTCTATATGGGGCAATTTGTAGAACTCAATTGACCTTGATCCATGTTTTTGAACTGTGGGAGGAAACCGGAGAACCCGGAGGAAACCCACATGGGAAGAACATGAAAACTCCACCCAGATTGGGATTCGAACCGGGACTCCACAGTGCTGAGAGGAGAACATGCTAACCACTAAGCCACCGTGCCGCCCTAATTTGATCAGTTATTGAATTGTTAAGAAAGTTTAGCAGCAAACTATTATATATAGACTTTCTTCCTTTTAGCCATTAACAATAAGCTGACTGATGTGTGTGGGTAAAGTGTACAGGATGAGGAAAAGGAACAGGGCCAAAATCACCAGAATCAGCAGAGCAATTATATATTTCTTGTACTTCTTCCAGATAAAGAACACAAAGGTCTTCATGGGGTTTACAAACCAGTTGAAAGATGTCTTGGGGCGACTGCAGAAGACAGTTTCAGATCGATTTAGAAACCATAAAATGTATCATATTTCATATTTAATACTATTACATTATCCATCCATCCATCCATCCATATATATATATATATATATATATATATATATATATAT
>JAFMOD010000104.1:1182539-1209030 GCA_019802435.1 Corydoras maculifer | reverse complement strand
GACCCTTTTAAGTCATTAGCAGTCATCAGGCAACTTCTGAATGCAATTGGTTGCACTCAGGGAAAAGGGGGCTGAATAATTTTGCACATCGCAATTTTCAGTTTTTTATTTGTAAAAAAATTGTTGATTCATGTATAACTTTCATTCCACTTCACAATTGTATACCACTTTGTGTTGGTCTTTCACATTAAATTCCAGTGAAATATATTTATGTTTGTGGTTGTAATGTGACAAAATATAGAAAAGTTCAAGGGGTATGAATACTTTTGCAACCCACTGTATATATATATATATATATATATATATATATATATATATATATACACATATATAAATCTGTACTGTACGTCCAGCACACGGTCCACTCTCCTCACTTACTTTGGTTTATCTAGCGGTTCTGGTTCCTTGCGTGCTTTTCCCACAGGGTTCTTTTCAGCTTCTTCAGCAGCCACGAGTTGAAACTCAGCCTCCACCTTTCCCTTTAAAAGGAATTGACTTGATAATTTTATCATTTTAACAGTCAAATCATGTTCTTGTACAATTAAAGGCAAATAATCAAAGATGAAAGAGCGTGAGTTTCAGAATTCACTCATTAACCATGAACAGGCTTCCAATTCCAAACTCTGTTTGCACGTTCATGGAAGAAAACTTCAGAAAGCAAAATAGTATGGGGTTATCAGTGAAATGGAGAAATTTATTTTGTGCCAAAAAAATCATGCCGAGGCATAGACGATTTAAAATAATAATAATAATAATAATAATAATAATAATAATAATAATAATAATAATAATAATAATAATAAATAAAATGTTTAAAAAATCGGGGATTTCATACCATTAAGAGAAATGTGTTTCCACTGCTGTCCACAAACTGTAAGTCTTCTGGCTTCATCTTTCCACGCTTGCTCTTCTGCTTCTTCTTGTTTTTGTTTTTTTTCTCTAGTTCAGCCTCCCGTTCCTCCCTCTCGATGTCCTCCTGACTCTTCAGCTTAATGAGGGGCCACCACCCTTTCATCCTCTTGCTGCGGAAGATGGAGAACCGCGGGCTTGCCTTTTCCTTGGCCATCTTCACGCTGCATTGCTCAGATGATTTAGCGGCACGCACCATGTCACTGAGTCGCAGCTCAATGGAACCTTACCAGCAGGCAGGGATTCGGAGATTCATGAATGTGAAAAGCATTAGAGTGCAAAAGCACCAACAACTGTCATTTGTAACCAGACTGGATGTCAAAAGGACGATAAAATACGTACCCAGGAAGTCATTGGACCCGATGCGGTCATAGTCCCAGACCTGAAGCACCAACACTGCAGGTTGCCTGAACTCTGTCTCATCCAGAGAAAAGATTGACTCCTTCTTTTTATATATGACTTCCTTTTCAGTTGGTAAGTAGTCGAAGTGGAAGATGAAACGCCAGTTGAAATTGCCTTCCCCAGTCAGAGAGTTGAAATGCACATCGGTCTCCTGCTTCTCACCTTCCAGACCTTTAATCCAGCTGAACAAAACAAACACAAAGCTGTAAAAAGGATATAATGCATGATGTTAATCAAATCAGGCCTAGGCTTGTGATTAAGGAACACGTCTTGCGACCTGAAGGTCCCTGGTTTGAATTCCGGTCCCAAAAAAGACCGGCTGAAGTGCCCTAACTCCATATATAAGGTTGCCCACCTCTCACTCAGTAAGTGTGTGTGTGTGGGGGGGGGGGTATGTGTGTGCTTTGGAAAATAGACTCTTGATCATATCACAGTCTTTACATGGGTGTTATGCCCTGTTGATGCTGCCACGCTGCTAAAGGAGGTATTGAGACTCGGTCCTCACAAGGTTTCTTCCAACACCAGGGAGTTTTTCTTTTACACTATGGCTTCAGTTTGCTCTTTGCTCTATCGAAATATGGTACTTAGTCTAAAAACTGCATTGAAATGATGTAGTATAGTAAAAAAAAAAAAGAAGCTATATATATATATATTATATTATGGGCCGCGGTGGGGTTCCCCATGCCCATCCAGGGGAGAACGTCTCGGGTGCTGGGCAGATACACCCAGGACAGGGTGCCAATCCATCGCTGGGCACACACTCACTCACACAGACACACTCTATATGGGGCAATTTTGAGAATTCAATTGACTTGATCCATGTTTTTGGACTGTGGGAGGAAACCGGAGAACCCGGAGGAAACCCACGCAGACACGGGGAGAACATGGAAACTCCACTCAGATGGGGATTCGAACCGGGAATCCCTAGCGCTGGGAGGCTAACGTGCTTACCACTAAGCCACCGTGCCGCCTATATATATATATATGATTTATAATATAAGTAAATGAACAAATTCCTCTGTGTGTAAGTACTGTAGACAAATTATAGCTCCTATCATTTATTCTTTCATTATCTTCCACTTTATTCTCTACTAGACTCAAGGGGGGTTCCCAATGCACATCCAGGGGAGAACGTTTCAGGTGCTGGGCAGATACCCACAGTACAGGGCGCCAATCTATCACTGGACACGCTCACTCACATAGACACACTCTATATTTGGAGAATTCAATTGACCTTGAGCCATGTTTTTGGGCTGTGGGAGGAAACCGTAGAACCCTGAGAAAAACCCACACAGACAAGGAGAGAACATGGAAACTCACCCAGATTGGGATTCGAACCGGGAATCCCTAGCTCTGAGGGGAGAACATGCTAACCACTAAGCCAACATGCTGCCCCACATTGAAGATAATCTATATAATATAATGACTAATCGATGTTGTTTTGTATGTTCTTCTGATCTACCCTTTAACATAGATGTCACTTGAAGGCTCTCCAGTGAATGGGTTGACATCATCCAGCACGACATCATCAGTATTCCATATGATCACGCGCAGCTCATAACTAAAAAACAAAATAAGGACAGAAAGAAAAGTCCGTGGCACGTTCTATGAATCTTAAATTCGTTATAAATACATATTTAAAGATTCATTAAGTGTTCATAAGGCTTTATAATGTGTCATAAGCCTCCATTTAGGTACATAAATGTTCATAATAACAGTCATAAAATGTTAGAATGCATTATTATATATATAATAACTTTGGACGCGTTGGATTTTTAGACAGTCTTACTTTGTACAAGATGATTTTACTTTACATAAAGTCTGCAATAAGCATTTATAAGTTATACAAGTCATTATGTAATAGTATTAATGCACTTTCCTTTATAAAGGTAATAAAAGACAACACTTTACCTAATGCCTGTACAGGGGGATTATAAGCTTTCATTAGCTGTTATTAGCGCTTATAAAGTACTTTTCAAAAAAGGGCATTAATTTAAACAAAATCATTATAAAGCTTAATGACACTGGTAACTTAACTTAACAATTAAAAAATACATTTTATAATGCATTATGTCACACTGTGTTATAAAGCCTTATGACATGTTCTCACAACATGTGGTTATGAAGGTGTGGTTAGGAACATTTATGTAACATAACAGTATGACATATATCATATTATATGACAACATTACCAATGGCTTATGATAGGTGTTATAAAGCATTATGAATACTTTATAAAGCTTTATGAATGTGTTTATAATGCATTACGACTACTGCATTCAGAAAAGACTTTGGAATCAGGGACGTTTATGATTTCAGACGATTAAGATGTCAACGCCAGCTGCTCACATCAGACATGAGAAAAAGAAAGAGCAGCGTATGTAGACTGAATATAATCCGGCTAGTACCTCAGCGGAAGCCGGGGTTTAATATCAATAGGTGGCGGAGCAGGAACATCGGTGGGGAACATGTCAATCCACATGTGAACATAACCCTGCAACACAAAAATCAATCAGCTACATGGGTTTGAACCACGGTTGGTTACCTGCATTTGGAAATTATAAATCCAAAAACATTTAACTTTAAATATTTGTACTTCCTCTGTGGATAATCCTGCTATTAGTCTTAGATCTTAGACTTAGACTTAGATTATGATCAGGCCTAACCTGGGGCAGGCCTGGCTTTTCGGGAATGAGCAGTGAGCGAACTTCCACATGCTCGGGTACCAGAGGACACGCCCCTAAACAGAACTCTCTCATCTCCTCCCAGCGCAGAAGGACACTCAGCGCTCTGTGCTCATCCATCTCAGCATAATCCTCCTCTGTCTTCTTATTCTTCTTTAACAGTTCTGAGATCAGAAGGCATTAAAAACTATAGTTTCCACACTGCAAACAAATGTAAACTAAATTTTAACAAGTCAGGAAATCTTAAAAGAGTGAATTGATTTCTAAGTCAGATAAATAATCTAATTCTAATTTTTAGAACTTTTTCTTATTTTAAGAAATCCTAACAAGACGATGTCTTCTAAATTTTGTCCCCTGGATGGGCATAGGGCATAGGGCATAGGGACCCCCCCCCCCCCCGCGCGCGACCGCAGTAGAAGGTAAGTAAAAGATAGTAGATGGATGGATAGATATTGTCAGACAATTTTACTTGATTCATGTACATTTTTCGGTGGCTTAGTGGTTAGCATGTTCTCCTCTCAACGAATTTTCATGTTCTCCCTGTGTCCGTGTGGGTTTCCTCCGGGTTCTCCAGTTTCCTCCCACAGTCCAAAAACATGGATCGAGGTCAATTGAATTCTCCAAATTGCCCCATATAGAGTGTGTGTGTGTGTATGAGTGTGTGTCCAGTGATCGATTGGCACCCTGTCCTGGGTGTATCTGCCCAGCGCCCGAAATGTTCTCCCCTGAATGGGCATGGGGAACCCACCCTCTGGTAAATCCATCCATCCATTATCTTTAGCTTTATCCTCTATTAGGGTCACGGTTGGGGTTCCCCATGCCCATCCAGGGGAGGACATTTTGGTTGCAGGGCAGATACACCCAGGACAGGACACACTGGACACACACTAACACAAACACACTCTATATGGGGCAATTTGTAGAATTTAATTGACCTTGATCCATGTTTTTGGACTGTGGGAGGAAACCGGAGAACCCGGAGGAAACCCACGCACACACGGGGAGAACATGGAAACTCCACCCAGATTGGGATTCGAACCGGGAATCCTTAGTGCTGAGAGGAGAACAGGCTAACCACTAAGCCACTGTGCCACCCTATAAAAGTTCATATTAAAATTAATTTAATTAAAAATAAAATCACTCTTCCAAAATGGATGGATGTACATTTTTTCATATTTTTTGACATAGATCGTTTGCAGTAAAGTTTCAAGTGCAAGTTCATTTAAAAAAATAAGACAGTATGGACATTTAATACAAGCCTGTATCGAGCAGTCAGTCAAATCACTACATAATTACACTGATGAAATCAAAACGCTTATTAAATCAAATACCTTCTGGAAAATCCACATCTGCTACTTTAAATATTTTGTTGAGAACTTTAACCTCCCACTCTCTGTACTCCGGTGAGGGAATCCCATTCTTACGACAGAGCTCAGCCAGGATGGCAGAGGGTTTCTTGGCGTCTCTCCACTTGTTATAACCATCCCTGTCATCATAAGACACCTTTGTTTCAGTGAGATTAATATACTTAAATATAAATGAAAAACCTCTGCAGAACAACAGAATCAACTGATAAAAGAAAATGGTAGAGCAATAAAATTCACCAACGATTAAAAATAAAATGTCTGATTTTCATTCAATTATATGAAATAAAAGGGCGGCACGGTGGCTTAGTGGTTAGCATGTTCTCCTCTCAGCTCTAGGGATTTCCCGTTCGAATCTCCATCTGGGTGGAATTTGCATGTTCTCCCTCTGTCCGTGTGGGTTTTCTCCGGGTTCTCCAGTTTCCTCCCACAGTACAAAAACATGGATCAAGTCAATTAAGTTCTATGTGAGTGTGTGCCCAGTGATGGATTGGCACCCTGTCCTGGGTGTATCTGCCCAGCGCCCAAAACGCTCTCCCCTGGATGGGCATGGGAAACCCCTCCGCGACCCTAATAGAGGACAAAGCGGAAGATAATGAATGAATGAATGAATGAATGAATATATAAAATAAAGCTTTGTGAAATGTGTAATGTATCATGTGTAACACATCAGGGTTAAAGCTGACTGTAACTGAAATAAGTTTCCAGTGCTCTCAGAGTCTCATGGGGCACGGGGCCAGAGTCATTTTTCAGCATGGATGATAACGTAGTTAACATCCCTCCCTGCGCTGGATCTAAAGAACATCCATAATGTGTTCTCCTGTTCTCCTCAGTTCTGCACTCTGCTGGAATGCTGCTGCTCCCACAAACCACTACAATATTACATTTACATTTACTTATTTAGCAGACGCTTTTATCCAAAGCGACTTACAAATGAGAACATTACAAGTCAGAAGTTATGCAGAAAACCAACTACACTGTAAAATCATCAAAACGATTGTTATTTGTTGCTGCGCCCCCACCCCCGTTTTTTAATTTATTTTTACAACAGGTATTTGTTAAAAAGACGCGTTTTCAGTAGTTTCTTAAAACTGTTTAGTGATTCTGCTTCACGGACAGAGTTGGGTTCCACCATGTTGCAGTGGTGAACGCCACGGAGTGCGAATGAGCTCCTCTGTGAGGTGGAACCACCAGACGACAATCATCACTGGAGCGAAGTGAACGAGTCGGAGTGTATTTTGAAAAGATAGAGTGAAGGTAGGAGGGGGAAGATCCAGAAATGGTTCTGTAGGCCAGAGTCAGTGACTTGTATCAATAATAGTCTTTAAAAGTTGTCCCCCCCCCCCGCCTATCACAGAAAATATTCTAAGACTGATTGTAATGTTAAGGATCATTTCAAACGTGTACACTGGTCAATTTACACTCACGTGTCATAGTGCAATGCAAGACCACATCCAGCACGGTGGCGGCTGTAGAAACGATTCTCCAGGTCGATGCGCGTTTCTCCGATTACATCATCAGATCCCACCAAGTCATGATCAAACACAGATAGTATAATCTCAGTTTCCAAAGGAAAGGACACGGTCAGTTCAAACACTCTGAAAACATGCGGGACATTGAGTCAGATTTATGTATGTATATCATTTTTATATTTCTAAAACATAAATAAACCCGTTGTAAAGACCGTTGGCTGTGCACTCACTCTCCAAACACAGGGTTCAACTGTTTGGGAATGTAGCGATCCTTAGAGTCTTGCTGCTGCTGTCCAATCTTCACCACCACATAGGGGTCAGCCTTCCCATTCGGATCTGCTGGAGCCAAGTTTGTTGCCTGCATGTTTAAGAGAAGATCAATTAGAAACGTTTCAACTGTGATAAAAAGATAATCTGTGATTTGTAATATTGCGCATTTTTGTCAGTAAAGAGCAGCTACACACACACACACACACACACACACACACACACACACACACATATATATATATTTGGAGAATTCATTTAAACTTGATCCATGTCTTTTTTAGACTGTTGGAGGAAACCAAAGAAGCCCGAGGAAACCCATGCAGACATGAGGAGAAATATATATATATATATATATATATATATATATATATATATATATATATATATATATATATATATATATATATATATATATATATATATATATACACACACATATATATATATATATATATATATATATATATATATATATATATATATACACACACACACATATATATATATATATATACACACACACACACACACACACACACACACATATATATATATATATATATATACGTATATATACATGCACATACATACATATGTATAACTTCTTACAATTAATTAACTGTTTTTAATTATTTTTAACTTCAATCGCAATTAATTGCAATAGCGATGAACTCTCATCCGTAATGTGAAGAAAGTAACTTATTTTAAAAAATATAAATATATTTAAATATGAAAATACATAGTTTTTTCTTTTTTATTTGAAAATAACTTTTTTCAAATTCACTAGTGTTTTTGTCACTAAAATATAATAAATCCTTATAAATCAACTAATCCTAAATAAACAGTAGGAAATGAGTAGATGAAAAGTGACGAATTGCTGTGTTGTGTATATATCTCAAAGTTACCTTCACTACGTACACCCTGACGAGCACTTTAAGAGGTTCATTTTTTGGGATTCCATTAGTGATCTGTAGGTCGGCGTCCTCATCTTCAGGTGCAATAGGGTAGATCAGAAATGACCCCTGCAACAGAGCCAATCAGCATCATCAGGATTGCTCATTCATCACATCCCATGCCATGAAGTTCGAGCTTTTAGTCTGATTTAAAAGGTGTGATACATAAAAATAAAAAGTTTATTTACCTTGTATTTACCCATGAACCTCTCACCATCATCATCCTCTTCATCTTCCCCGGACTTGCCTTTGTAGATGGGGAAGGTATGTAACCAGTCCATAAACTGACTGAATTCATTTTCCAGCTCCGATTTGTAAAGCTGATTACAGATGAATACAATTATTTAATATTTAATTAAATGTGATGATGCTCAAACAATCAGTAAAATAAATTTTAATGACAAACCTTTAAGCTGCAAATCGTTTTTCTCTTCGGTTTGGGAGGCTGTATCTCCATGACCACAGTATCGTCCTCTGCTTCCAGAGCAGATATGTTTAAGTTGTCCATCTCTGATGACGTTTTAATGAAAATTATGAAGATAAACACGTAAATTTGCAAACAATTAAAAAATTTTAAAATAAAATAAAAGTGATACAGTAAATAAAACCATTTAAAGACGTTGTACTGCAGACCAACCTCCATCAGGTGCATCATCCATCTCATCATCTTTCTCCTCCTGAACCAAACAATGGTATGATTATTATTCCATAATCTATTTTTTTTTATCAAATTACTTTAATGTACACATTATATTAGCTCCACCTCCTCAGTTCCATACTCACTGTGTGGGTTTTCAGTTCCACTGATCATATAGATGAACTTTGTAGTTCTACAATTACATTCTGTAGTCCCTCTGTTTCTCTACATACTTTGTTCGTACGCTTTAGTATGTTTTCCTGACAATCATGACCCATCAGAGGAGTTATTAGGGTGGTGGATGATTGTCAGTCCTGCACTGATACTGACCTGGTGGTGGTGTGAGTGTGTGTTGTGCAGGAGGCTGATTCACCACCCAGTGGCCAGTAAGTGTATTTCAAAATAGATAGGATTGATAAGATGAAATAAGGAAAATAATGAAATTGAAATGATGATCATGAAAATAATTAATTGCTTTTAGTGTGTGTGTGTGTGTGTGTGTGTGTGTGTGTGTGTCTTTACAGTAATGGATATTCGGAGTTCTGCTGCCTTCAGCCCAGTGAGTCGGCAGCACCACTGACAATTTATTTAGAATAATGAGCTTCTGATTATGAATGAATAAGTTAATAAAGAAAGAAATAACCACCTGCTTCTCTAGATCTGCTAGTGATGCATAATATTTAGACCACCAATCAAGCTCCTCTTTTTCCGGCTCTTCTTCCTCGAGCTCGTCCTCCTTTGTAATCATTTTTAGTGGAGCCTGAAATCAGTCCAGAAACATTTGGGAAAGCACGAAGACACATAACATCTATTCCTATAGCGGTAATCCATCAGTAATTACAATAACCCTTAAAAATAATTTCAGTCATTTAATAATTAATAATATTCAGTCAGTTAATACAACAAAGGGGGCGGCATGGTGGCTTAGTGGTTAGCACATTCGCCTCTTAACACTCGGGATTCCCGGTTCGAATCCTCATCTGAGTTTCCATGTTCTCCCCGTGTCCGCGTGGGTTTCCTCCGGGTTCTCCCACAGTCCAAAAACATGGATCAAGTCAATTGAATTCTCCAAATGGCCCCATATAGAGTGTGTGTGTGAGTGAGTGTGAGTCCAGTGATAGATTGACGCCCTGTCCTGGGTGTATCTGCCCAGCTCTCGAAACGTTCTCCTCTGGATGGGCATGGGGAACACCCCCCCCCCCCCCGCCCAGTAGAGGACAAAGTGGAAGATGATGGATGGATGCTGGATGTATCATCCAGAAACTGGAATACAATAAACATTGCATTAAAAACATAATGCCTTATAAAGGCTCATTACAGATTTTAGGGAAAGTGAAATCATCTTTGTTATAAAACCTGATGTCAGCAGTTGCGGTTGGAAAAAAAAAGTTAACATTGCCGAGACAATAAAACTTACTTTAACTAGATTGATCGCGTTGATGGGAATTTTGCTGCCCTTTATTGGGAGCGCTGCCAGGTCCATGCTGGAAACTGTGTTAAATGGTGTGGTTGGTTTCGGAGGCTTTTTCACTGAAATCAAATCAATTGTGACAGATGAGTCCGTCCGGGCAGAGTATGTAATAACCAAATGTTTTAAAAATAAAGAAACAAAGGTCGTGTAAGATTTAAGAAATTTTAATCATTTATATTTAATGGATTCTTCTTCTGGCGGCATGGTGACTTAGTGGTTAGCATGTTCTGCTCTCAGCTCTAGGGATTCCCGGTTCGAATCCCCATCTGGGTGGAGTTTCCATGTTCTCCCCGTGTCCGCAGGTTTCCTCCGGGTTCTCCAGTTTCCTCCCACAGTCCAAAAACATGGATCAAGTCAATTGAGTTCTCCAAATTGCCCCATATAGAGTGTGTCTGTGTGAGTGAGTGTGTGCCCAGTGCCCAGAGTGTCCTGGGTGTATCTGCCCTGCGCCCAAGACGTTCTCCCCTAGATGGACATGGGGAACCCCCCCCCCCCCACAAACCTTATATAGGATAAAGCGGATGGATAGATTATTCTTCTCGCAAGGGATTCTAGGTTCAAATCCCAATCTATGTGGAGTTTCCATGTTCTCCCCGTGTCTGCGTGGGTTTCCTCCGGGTTCTCCGGTTTCCTCGCACAGTCAAAAAAGCATATTGGATTTATAGAAAGTTTTGCCATGCATGTTCCACTATAAAGATTATAAATTCAGTTTATTAAATAATAACCACACCTAACAATGTGCAGAAGTTTGTGTCCTGCTGAAAATGTTTTTGTAATGTATAAAACATGCCATTTTAAGAAGTGTCTAAAAGTTTTTATTTATGTTTTTTAATTTATGTCTTAATATTAGTTCTGCTGACACACTTACCCTCAGGCTCCTCTTCCTCCTTCCAGTCATCCAGGTCTTTGGGAGCAAAATTCATGAGATTCTGCACTACATGTGTGCCCACTAAAGCAAGGCGTCCAAAAGCCCGTTGCTCCATCACAAAAATGATGAGAGGTGGATGAAGGTACACCAGCTCCGGAAGCTCCTATTGTATAAATAAAAAAATATATATTTAAAAAATGTACAGTAACTGCAGAGAATTATATAAAATTAAAAAATGTTGCCTTAATTAATTACAGGTAACCTTACATCACAAAGTGTCAATAATTGTATTGTTTAAACATGATCAATTGTTAAATACGGGTCACATGATCATCACACAATCTGTACATTAGAGTTCTACACTGTTGATGCTACCCGGCCGCTCAACGAGGATGAGTCCTCCACTGGGTCTTGGTCCTCACAAGGTTTCTTCCTTAAAATATCAACATAACAGGGAGTTTTCTCTTGCCACTGTCTCTTCAGTTTGCTCTTTGAGGGTTTAAAGGCTTATAACACTGTAAAGCTGCTTTGTGACAATGTAAAAAATAAAATAAATAATATAAATAAATTACTTGATCTTGATCACATATTAACCACATTTGTTTTATTTTAAACATAGGACGAGTGGCTTGATACCTTTTTATGGCTTCCACAACTGTGTACCTACTGTTAATGTGGTCACTCTAATACCTTTTACTTAAATATGTCTACATATTTGTCTAAACATTTCTACAAATTATCCATTCACCTACAGATCTCTACACTCAGTGAGAGCAGGTAGGACGTTAAGCATGTTATTATCCAGACTGCAGAATGCCTCTCACCCCATGCATGACAGGCTGGCAACTCTGGGTAGTTCCTTCACTGACCGGCTGCTTTAACCCAAGTGTTTGGTGGAGTGTTAGCACAGGTCCTTCCTCCCTGCTGTTGTGAGACTTCACAACTAGAACTATAGTAGATTACAACTAGAACTGTTCGCAGTCGAACATAAACTCAATATAGATTTACTATAGTAACTCAGTCAGACTGTACACATACAGTGTGTTTTTTAAACCCTTCCCACAGTTCTGTTACTTTTCTATAAGCAATGAGTTTTTTGTGCATTTCGTTTCATGTGCAACAATCTTGCTATAGTGCCTCGCTGTTCCTGTAACAATGTTAATGATCCCACTGACGTTCTATTTCATATTATTTTTGGCTTGCTTCTCGACTTGTCATGTGTCTAGTGTCTTGACTTGACTTGTCTAATATCATGTGACTTGTCTAGTATCATGTGACTTGCTTTGCATCTCAACTTGTCTAGCATCATGTGACTTGTCTAGCATCATGTGACTTGTCTTGTGTCTTAACTTGTCTAGTATCATGTGACTTGTCTAGTATCATGTGACTTGTCTTGTGTCTTAACTTGTCTAGTATCATGTGACTTGTGTCTTAACTTGTCTAGCATCATGTGACTTGTCTAGCATCATGTGACTCGTCTTGTGTCTTAACTTGTCTAGTATCATGTGACTTGTCTTGAGTCTTAACTTGTCTAGCATCATGTGACTTGTCTTGTGTCTTAACTTGCCTTGTGTCTTAACTTGTCTAGTATCATGTGACTTGTCTTGAGTCTTAACTTGTCTAGTATCATGTGACTTGTCTTGTGTCTTAACTTGTCCAGTATCATGTGACTTGTCTTGTATCTTAACTTGTCTAGTATCATGTGACTTGTCTAGTATCATGTGACTTGTCTTGTGTCTTAACTTGTATAGTATCATGTGACTTGTCAACTTGTCTAGTATCCTGTAACTTTTTTTGGGTCATTTATTGGACGCTTTTATTCAAAGCGACTTCCAAGGTGAGCACAGGGTTAATCACAACATCCCTGCAGCAATGAGGGTTAAGGGTCTTGCTCAAGGACCCACATTGGTAACTTTAGTGGACCTGGGATTTGAACCCCCAACCTTCAGATTGATAGCCCAACACCCTAACCACTGAGCTAAGTTCAAGTTCAAGTTCAAGTTATTTATTTATATAGCGCTTTTTATAACAGTACATTGTCACAAAGCAGCTTTACAGAATGAAAAGCCTTTAAACCCCCAAAGAGCAAGCCGAAGCGACAGTGGCAAGAAAAAACTCCCTTTTATGTTGTTATTCAAGGAAGAAACCTTGGGAGGACCAAGACTCAGTGGGGGACTCATCCTCCTTGAGCGGCCAGGCAGCAACAACAATGTAGGACAGCCGTGTAGAGACATTTAACAAATGGAAAAACTAAAAACTAGAAAACCCCCCCCCCCCCCCCCCCCCCCCCCCCCCCCCCCCCCCCCCCCCCCCCCCCCCCCCCCCCCCCCCCCCCCCCCCCCCCCCCCCCCCCCCCCCCCCCCCCCGGGGGCGTCCTGCAGGACTGCCAGTCCAATTAATATTCAGGTTCCATCAGTGTTTGTCGGCAGAGCCATGGATGAAGATCTCCAGGAAGCCGGTCACACCTCAAAAGAAAGAAAGCTAACCTGAGCTAACTTGTCTTGGCTTGTCTCATGTCAAGGGCTTTTCTTGTCCTTATGTCTTGATTGCCCCCTGAAACCCCACCTACTGACTTTGGTGAGCATTTGATTAAGTTCAAGTAATTTATTTATAGAGTGCTTTTTAAAATAGTACATTGTCATTAAGCAGCTTTACAGTGTTATAAACCTTTAAACCCCCAAAGAGCAAACTGAAGAGACAGTGGCAAGAAAAAAATATGTTAATATTTTAAGGAAGAAACTTTGTGAGGACCAAGACTCAATGGGGGACTCATCCTCCTTGAGCGATCTGAATACAGCAACATGAATACAAAATAATAAAACAACGTTTATTATTATACATTTTTTTTCATAATTTTTAAAAATTATTATTATTATTTCCCTAACAGAATCTTACCACATCGAAATGCTTGACGATTTCAGTGAAGTTAGGTTTCTCTTTGTAGCTTGCAATCTCCTCTGACTCAATCATCTGCCCTGCACATTCCACTCGAACCTGCGGCCTCTCGACTTCAAACAGGTTCACACGCTTCAGGTCCCGTAGACCCCAGTATAAGATCTGCATTAATGATCACTACATGTTACGATTATTTAAAATCATTTCACATCATAACACTTTACCGAATGCTAAACACAAATGTTATAAAGCTTTATTCTTTATAATTTATTGGTAAATATGACTCCACATAACCCTCTCTGACAAATTTTAAATAGTTCAAATGTAAAACTTTATGCAGAATATTAAAGCCGGATGCATGTGGCATAGTGCTGTTGAACCTGCAAAAAATAAATTAAAATGTTAAAATGTCATACCTCAATCCTGAATTTTCTTAGAATTGGCCGAACTCCGTCAGGGATAATGTACCGCTGCATGTTCTCTAAGTAGTCTGGCTCTCTTGGTTCCACATCAAGTGGCAGTACTGGCTGAATAGAAATCAATATTTTTAAAAAAAGAAAAATTATTAATAATCTGGTCTTCCAACGTAATCTACTCCAGTTTTTAAAGTAAATGCTGATCACTGAGTAACAGAATAGCGTTTTTTTTTTTTTCAGGAATCGACTCCCTGTTTACATTAATCTGTTTGCATGTTCTCCTCTCAGCAGTAGGGATTCCCGGTTCAAATCCTAATCTGGGTGGAGTTTCCATGTTCTCCCCGTGTCCGTGTGGGTTTCCTCCAGGTTCTCCGGTTTCCTCCCACAGTCCAAAAACATGGATCAAGGTCAACCGAATTCTCCACATTGCCCCATATAGAGTGTGTGTGTGTGTGTGTCCAGTAATAGATTGGCATCCTCTCCTGGGTGTATCTGCCCAGTGCCCGAAACGTTCTCTCCTGGAACCCTAATAGAGGATAAAAGCAGAAGATAATGGATGGATGGATGGATGGATGAATTCAGAGGTGTGTGTTATTGTCAATAATGTCACGGCTGGACCAGCGGCTCAGCCAATCAGATTTAAGGACAGGATTTACCCATTTTATAAAACATAATAATGCATATCCTGGTGGCTTATTGTTTTATTTAACCCCCCGAAACAGCTTTTTATTCTTTGCACAACATCAAGCAAAAAAGTGATTAAAGGTCAGACCTCTCCGAAGCCAGAGTAATCCAGTTCAATGAGCTCGAATGCAGCCAGCAGCTCTCCTGCTTTGCTTTTGCCTTTAATGATATCAAAAAACTTCAGCATTGGTTTCTTATAAGCTTCCTCCACAAATTTCAGCTCTGGTTCTGCAAACGCTCGGCCTAAAGGCTGTGGAAGCACCTGGATAATTTAAATTAGATTATTCATTATATATTACAATGAAGCAACATCTTTAATTCAGATTCTGAAAAGTAAAGCCTAAAGTGAAGTTGCTGTGACCTGGTGATGAGTGCGTTACAGGCATTTCAATCTTATATTGTTAATATTCAACAAATAAAATAAAGACCACAAAAAACAATAACACTGTTACTTATCTTTTAAGTTTAAATAAGAACAATTACATATATTGGGTTTATTGTATTTTTAAAAAGTTTATGCACTAAAGAGTGAAGAAATATGCAACTCACTAGTTTGTTGTAATCATAGATATTGATGATGACCACAGGAGGGTCATCCCTGAAATCATCCTTACTGCCTTCCATCAGGATCTGTTCATAGAGCAGCAACTCGCACCAGGTTGGAGACAATGTCTGTTCTATTATCTATAAAAACGCACGTTTAAAGTGGATTAGTTTCATTAAGGAGAAGTTGTGTTGTTCTATGTTTGTGTGCAGACATTCTGATCAGGGTCACAGTGAGTGCTGGAACCTATCCCAGTGCTCACAGTGTAAAAGCTGGGGTAACACCTCTTACAGGTTAGGGCACACGCACACACACACACACAAAAACACAAACACACCTAGACATACACACGAAAAAACACAAACACACCTAGACACACACACACACACACACACACACACACACGCACACACACACAAAAGACATACACACAAATGCAAAGCAAAAACACATAGAACAAACAAATACACACAGAAACACAGAAACACACCTTGACACACACAAAAACAGATATACACAAAAACACACACACACACCTAGACACACCCAGGCACACACACACACACACACAAATGCAAAGTAAAAACTCATAGAACACACACACACACACACACGCCAGGCTAAAGTAATGTAGGATGTTCAGTTTATGAACAGTGGGATGAGGTCAGAGCACTTAGAGGAACCCCATGCAGTCTCAAGAAGAACATGCAAATTCTGCACTAATGTGTCTTATTCCTCCACCTGGGAACTAAACCCAGTGCCCTCTACCAAGAAAAATATAACTAAACTCATGCAACTGTGGCGTCCTTAAAAACAGCACAAAAAAAATCAATAAATAAAAATAAAAATCCAATAAAAACTCATAAATGTTTTTTGTAAAGTTAGTTGATGAAGCAGTTTAAATAATAAATATAATAAAATAATAATAAATAGTTTTTGTAAAACAATAAATGTGCGCAGTCACATGGTAGTTCAGTAGTTGAGATGCGCGACGCATGCACATCTTACCCGTGAAACCTGGCACTGAGTGGAGAACACAACCTTTGTAAAGGGGTCTGAGAAGCCGTTATCATCAGCAGCAATGATCCCACGTGCTTGATAAATGTGAGCACGGAGCTGGAAATAACGACTGTCTGGAGAAGCACACATAAAACAGTGAAGTGCCCATCATTATACACAGAACCAGGTTCCACGGAAATGACCGACTATGCTCTACTCCTCAGATTCGAGCTTCGGCGATGAAGTGAAACTGCAATTTGTCATTTTCGGCAATTATCACCAGAGCGTTAAATAATTGGAATTTAATAAACACTGTAGAAAATTATAAAAACGTATACTGACCATCCACTGCCAGTTTGGTCGGGGGCATAGATGGGGGTACTGGAGTCCCGAAGGTTGCTGCCTCATATACAGGCCTGAATTCAGCCGGCAAGCTTGTGACGGAGTTCTTTGAGTATTTGGTTACACCAAGCCACATATAAACTTCCAGTTTGGCAAAGATCTCACCGAGTGGTCCTCCTGGTGTCTGAGCAGAAATTAGAACATAGAATTTGAAAATAGAACTGTAGGAGGAAACCGGGGTGGCATGGTGGCTTAGTGGTTAGCATGTTCTCCTCTCAGCACTAGGGATTCCCGGTTCGAATCCCAATCTGAGTGGAGTTTTCATGTTCTCCCAGTGTCCACATGGGTTTCCTCCGGGTGCTCCGGTTTCCTCCCACAGTCCAAAAACATGGATCAAGTCAATTGAACTCTCCAAATTGCCCCATATAGAGTGTGTGTGGGTGTTTGTGTGAGTGAGTGTGTGCCCAGCGATAGATTGGTGTCCTGTCCTGGGTCTATCTGCCCAGCGCCTGAAACCTTCTCCCCTGGATGGGCATGGAGAACCCCTCCGTGACCCTACTATAGGATAAAGCGTAAGATAATGGATGGGATAGATGGAGAAAACCAGAGAACCCGGAGGAAACTCTCACGGACACGGGGAGAACATGGAACCTCCACCCAGATAGGGATTCGAACCGAAAATCCCTAGTGCTGAGAGGAGAACATGCTAACCACTAAGCCACCGTGCCTCTGAACTCTTATAGTGTTTTAGTGATACCTTCATATAAACACTGGCTATTTTTCCACAGTTTTTGCCTTTCTCCTCCTCCACCAATGAAAACAGGATGGTGTGCACTGGAATGCGGGCATATGCGACCCGTTTCCCCCCCGTCATCATCCAGAGGAACACATCCGGCAAGGTGCTCTGAGGCTGCAAGAGATTCAGACACGCAAAATTATTTGTTTATTACTTACCAACATAACTGATTTAATAACTGGGTAATAATTAGTTTGTGGTTCTGAATCACCTCTTTAGCCAGGAAGTGTATCCGTTTCAGAATGCGTCCCACATCAGCCAGCTTCTCCTGGACTGTTCGCCTGGTCACTCTCCTCTGCACTCTCAGTGCTTGTCTGGCCAACATGAGCTACACAAAGTACACATGAGTGAAACGGGGTTCATTCTCAGCTTCATGTAACGATGCAATGATGCTCGTACTATGCTTCTCTTAATGAAGGGTATGCGGCACTTGTCCAGGCCGTTTGGCCGAGTTAATCGTTTCCTGTCCAAGCTTGTGCTGTACTGTCTGAAGAAAAAAAACCAGGAGACGCATCCCGTCAATGCTTTCACCTTAAACCAGTAAACGTTGATGAACATGGCGCTTACTTGCAGCTGGAGATGAATTCCAACATGAGATCCACAAGTCGTTCCTTAGCATTACTTCTTGGTCTTTTGAGGAGCCTCTCTACCTCATCAATGCCAAACTCCTGAAAAAAGATGACATTTAAAAGGCTTCATTACAAAGTAGCAACAACAAGCAAAATATATAAATATATATTTTTTAAAACCATCGCTATATCATGTTAAATGACTTCATCCTAAATGAATTCTGCTTGTGAAGTATAGAATTTAGTAGAAAACGGGCAATTTATCCATAGAAAACAAAATTAATTAATTAATTGGTAATTTTTTTATTGATTCATGTGTTTGGTGACATGGTGGCTTAGTGGTTAGCATGTTCTCCTCTCAGCGCTACACACAGATGAAGCTAATATAGGGGCAATTTAAAAAACGCATTAATTTAATAAATAAAAGTTATTACAAATGCATTTTAGAGGAGGTTACACACCTGATCATCATACACACATTTGCACTTTGGTTTGCTTTTTATTTTTATGGCAGAAAACCTATAAGTGTGAATTTTTCCTGTTACTTGCCTATGACAGGTGTTATAAAGAGTTATGAACACTTCATAAAGCTTTATAAATGCGTTAAAAATTTATTATAAATACCAGATTCACAGAAAGTGTAACCAAAATGTTCATTCTATTTATTTCAAACTAGACAAAATGCAACTTGCCAGTCGGTCAGCCATCTTCGACAGCCAGTTACTGTTATGATAACGGAACGTGTGGTCCTCGAAATAGTTCCACACATACACACAGGGTTTTTCCCCGAGCAGAGGAACACAGTGGAAGGATCTGCAAAATATACGCATTTCAGTTAAGGACAAGAAATAATGCAGGTAACTTATTCATAAAAAAAACATATTCATCATAATAATAATGAGAGGGCGGCATGGTGGCTTAGTGTTTAGCATGTTCTCCTCTCAGCACTAGGAATTCCTGGTTTGAATCTCAATCTGTTCTCCCTGTGTCTTAGTGCGTTTCCTCCGGGTCCTCCGGTTTCCTCCCACAGTCCAAAAACATGGAACAAGGTCAATTGAATTCTCTAAATTGCCCCATATAGAGCGTGTTTATGTGTGTCTGTCGAGTGAGTGTGTCTAGTCCTGCTCTGGATGCATCTGCCCAGCGCTCGAAATGTTTTCCACTGGATGGGCATGGGGAACATCCCCCCCCCCCCCCGACCCTAGTACAGGATAAATCGGAAGATATAATAATACATAAATAATAATACATTTTATTTACAATGCACTTTACATTTAATGAAAACCTCAAAGTGTGACATCATGATTAACATTAAAATCAATTAAAAAATTAAGAAAAACACGAACGCAGAGAAAAATGTAATAACAGTAAAAGTAAAAAAAAAAAAAAAGGACACAAAAATGTCCTAATAAGCTTTATTTGTATAGGAAAGCTGTAAGGTTTTCATGATGCTATAAACTTCTATTAAGGCTGTGAGAAGTATTTATAAATATATCAACCTTTAACTTGGAGTCAAGATTCCAATTAAAATTCTAGATGTGAAGTTTCTAACCGCCTCCAGTGTCCTCTGAAGTGTAAATTGTATACAACCCAATATAACTTAGATACAGCAGTGAACAGACAGATTGATGTTATTGAACACTGATCACTGAAATAATCTGAGGTTACCCGTCGTATTCGGTCGGCTGAGCTCTTCTGGGTGCTGTGAGTGACCTGTCTTTGGCACTTTGCACTGGCAACTCTTCCTTTTCCAGCTCGTCATCAGAATCCAGAAGAGGCTGCCTGTCCTCCGCCCTGTCCACCTGACCACCAGTCCTGTCACTCTTTACAACCACGTCAGTGGTTCTGCCATAGCTCCCTACAAAAGGGCAGATTTTATTCAGAAATGCTTCATTCTTATTTTATTATTATTATTATTATTTTTTTTTTTAGCTTTAATTTTGAACTCAGAACTTTGGGTTAAAAATGATTTTTAGTCTTCTTTTATTTTTTGCTTTTATTCATTCACTTTTGTTCAAACTTGAAATAAAAGATCAAAAAAAAGCAATAAAAAAAGAACTAAAAGCGTTAGGGTGGAGTCTGTGGATGAGAGGCGGATCAGGTTAATGGCAGCACCTGAAATTGATAGACATCTGTATGAATCTTGTACACTATGTACAGTAAGAAGAGGCCAGAGGCAGGAAGAACAGAAAAGAGAGAGAGAGAGAGAGAGAGAGAGAGAGATTCATCTATGTGACTGTGTACTTTTGTGTCTGGAGAAATAAATTCTGTGTACTGGAATCATAATTCAGCAGCACGGTGGCTTAGTGGTTAGCATGTTCTCCTCTCAGCACTAGGGATTCCCGGTTTGAATCCCAATCTGGGTGGAGTTTCCATGTTCTCCCTGTGTCCGCCTGGATTTCCTGCGGGTTCTCCGGTTTCCTCCCACAGTCCAAAAACATGGATCAAGGTCAATTCCATCCATTATCTTCTGCTTTATCCTCTATTAGGGTTGTGGGGGGGGGGGGTTCCCCATGACCATCCAGGACAGGGCGCCAATCTATTACTGGGCACACACTTTGGAGAACTCAATTGACATTGATCCATGTTGTTGGACCTTGGGAGGAAACACGCGGACACGGGGAGAACATGGAAACTCCACCCAGATTGGGATTCGAACCGGGAATCCCTAGTGCTGAGAGGAGAACATGCTAACCACTAAGCCATCGTGGCTCCACCGCACCCCCCCCCCCCCAGGGTCAATGAAATGTAATTAATTAGCATCTAACCAGAAGAGCAATATGTGCAATATATACATTATTTACATTTTGTACATACATATATATGTATGTGTTATGTATGTGTGTATATTTTGTACATTATTTACATTTTGTTTCTTGGTCTGGCTCAACGATCTAATCAAAAAGGTCAAGCGGGAGTTCAATGCTGTTTTGTTTAAATGCAAATTTAAAACCATTCATTTATTCATACCTTAATAGCTTATAATCATTAAGGTGGTGAGTTCTGCTGCTGTATTAGAGTTCAGTGCACCATAAACAGTTCACCAATCCACTGCAGGGTGACATTATTTACACAGAGAGGGAATTCTGCAGTTTCCCTGACAACCATGTTAGGACTGTGAGCTTCAGGGTAGACATGTGGAGAACATGCAAACTTTAAATAGAAAGGACCATGGTCCCAATGAGAAATTTTCAAGCCACAAATAAATTAATAGAGAGCCAATCAATGTAATGCCCTTACTGCATTAAAGTAACAAATACATCAAGCTTAATGAACTTTAAATATTGCTAATAGGTATAGAAAATGTCTCGCTTACCTATAGAAAGTTCAAAGGTGACATATTTAGAGCCAATCGAGGGATCGATCATGGTCACCTCAAAAAAGGAAGCAAACAGTAGAAATTCCTCTTTGTCTCCAGCGAAGTTCTGCAAAGAATAAACAATGTTGTAGGTTTATAAGGTCTAAGGTGAGGGTTCTGCAAATTCTGTATTCATAATGCAATATAAACACATCCATAAAGTATTCATAGTGCTTTATAGGGGCATTTATAAGGCTTGATCTGATTTATATATGTACTTATATTAATGCAGTCTCCTCCATAGTGCTAATAGATAGACATCACACTCCTCAATACTGTAACTAGAGCTTATAAACTGTCATTAACTGTTATGAGCACTTATGAAACCCATATGTTAAATACATATGTTATGAAAACTCATAACACTTGTCTCTACAATAAGTATATGATTAAATATTCAATATGTTTTATAATGCAATTCATCCATCCATTATTTTCCCATGTAGAGCCATGGGGGAGAACATGGAAATTCCATCCGGATTGGGATTCAAACCTGAGAGAACATGCTAACCACTAAGCCACCATGCCTTATGTAATGTTGTTAGAACGTTATGTAAGGGTAATTATTTACATTTAGTCATTTAGCAGACGCTTTTATCCAAACCGACTTACAAATGAGAACACCATAAGTCTGAAGCCATGGAGAAAACCAACTATACTGTAAATTCATCAAACCTGATTGTTATTCGATGCTGCGACGCCCCCCCCCACCTTTTTTTTTATTTATTATTAATTATAAACATAAGGGCGGCACGGTGGCGTAGTGGTTAGCACGTTCGTCTCTCAGCGCTAGGGATTCCCGGTTCGAATCCCCATCTGGGTGGAGTTTCCATGTTCTCCCCGTGTCTGCGTGGGTTTCCTCCGGGTTCTCCGGTTTCCTCCCACAGTCCAAAAACATGGATCAAGTTAATTGAATTCTCCAAATTGCCCCATATAGAGTGTGTCTGTGTGAGTGAGTGTGTGCGCAGCGTTAGATTGGCGCCCTGTCCTGGGTCTATCTGCCCAGCGCCCGAGACGTTCTCCCCTGGATGGGCATGGGGAACCCCACCGCGACCCTAATAGAGGATAAGCGGGAGATAATGAATGAATGAATGAATTATAAACATCTATCACCTAATCTAACATCATCTAAAATCTAACATCTTTATAAAGCTCTATGAACATTTATAATGCATTATTGGTGTTATAGTGCATGTGCTGCTGACCTCAGGAATGGGATGGATCTCATCGACCTCTACAGTGACGACTGCAGGAACCTCAGATACACTTTCTTCAGGGTCCTCATCCAGGCCACTTATACCCTGGTAACCTGAACAGTTAATGAAAATGATGAATCTTTAATGATTAGTTTAATTTCAGATTGTATTCATTATATTAATTCGTCGATCATAACTCCAGGTTTTATCCTACTGTGTTCATAAATCAGTATTTGTACCGGCGTCATCCTTCTTCTTCTTGTCTTTGGACTTCTTGCTTTTGCGCTTGCTGGCCAATCTGCTTAGGGTGTTCTTAATGTTGCCACTGGCCTTGTTCTCTGCAGCTACCGCAGGGGATGAATAGACCTCCACAGACAGAGACAGTAGCACCCGGCCTCTGTAGAAGATGCCGTCACTCAGACCTTCATTCAGATCTCGGTGGATGTCGCGAAGTGTCGAGTTCTGTGGGGATCCATACAGGTTGATCCACGACGGGCCGAATGTGGGATTGAATCCTAGCACACAAAGTCCAAGGCAAGTCAGGTTAAAGACAAACAAGATAAGGCTTGAATACATTTTAGGTCTGTCATTAATATCATTATATAAATATAAAACGGATTCTTTTATTTTATGATATTTAATCATGCAAAATCATTAGTCACTGTATTATGAAAAGAATAATGTAAATAAATAAGTAAAAGCATTTTACACATACAAAATATAACATATAATATATAACATAAAAAAATCGCTGGGTACACACTCACTCACTTACATACACTCTATATGGGGCAATTTGGAGAATTCAATTGACTTGATCCATGTTTTTGGACTGTGGGAGGAAACCGGAGAACCCGGAGGAAACTCACACAGACACGGGGAGAACATGGAAACTCCACCCAGATGGGGATTCGAACCGGGAATCCCTAGTGCTGAGAAAACATGCTAACCACTAAGCCACCGTGCCGCATACAGTACATTATTTTCCTAATATGTTTTATAAACTGCATTCTGTAATTTGGCCACTAGATAGCAGTTTTTGATCGTTAGAGAAACAGTAAGACCAGTTTATTAACACCTTTGCCTTCAATAAATGCATTTATAACCCAAAAACCTTATATATGACATAAAGCTTAGAAGATAATTATAAGTATTTATAAGTATTCTCAGCGGCACGGTGGCTTAGTGGTTAGCATGTTCTCCTCTCAGCTCTAGGGATTCCCGGTTCGAATCCCCATCTGGGTAGAGTTTCCATGTTCTCCCTGAGTCTGCGGTTCTCCGATTTCCTCCCACAGTCCAAAAACATGGATCAAGTTAAATGAGTTCTCAGAATTGCCCCATGTACAGTGTGTCTGTGTGAGTGAGTGTGTGCCCAGCGATAAATCGGTGCCCCCCCCCCCCGCAACCCTAATATAGGATAAAGCGGAAGATAATGAATGAATGAATAAGTATTCTCAATAGTATTTATTTATAAGTAAGTAATTCTAGAGTAACTACAATACTACAGGTACCACTTTTTAAATACCATTTCTGTTTGGGTTGGAAATTTGCTGGAGGTCCAAAAAATGTGTGGCCACGGCCACATCACCAATGTTGGCATCATCAAGGATCTGGACTTTGATTCGTCGAGCAAGAGGAGGAAACTGTTCGATGAAGGATATTTGCTCATTCCACACAGGGGTATTGGTGTTGCCATCCACTGAGGTCTCTCCCTAAAAAGAAAGTCTTACAGTAAATAGAGCAGCCGCCTCACAGCAAAAAGGTTGTAGTTATTATTATTAATTACAGACTAGTCCATCTGAAGATAATAAACGATTAAATGATGTTTCAGTGTTTTAAACAGATTGGGATTCAGAGGAAATCTACCTGTTGACCGGCAAATGTGACTTTCACATACGGATCAATGAAGACCTTCTTCTCGCCCATCATTTTGGAGAAGCTCCCCAGAAAGCCGGCGTTCATGCTGGGCAGGTCTTCTGCCCTGTAGATCTTGATCAGGAACTTGGCCCACGGACGTTCCACCGGCATTCTCTTTGGTAGCAGCAGATTCCTTAATATGAAAAAACAAGCCAAACCTTTTAAAAACATTTTAACTAAACTACTGTGAATGAAACCATCCATCCATCATCTTCCGCTTTATCCTATATTAGGGTTGCGGGGGGAGAGGTTCCCCATGCCCATCCAGGGGAGAACGTTTCGGGCGCTGGGCAGATATACCCAAGACAGGACACCAATCTATTGCTGGGCACACACACTCTCACACAGGCACACTCTATATGGGGCAATTTGGAGAACTCAATTGACCATGATCCATGTTTTGGACTGTGGGAGGAAACCGGAGAACCCGGAGGAAACCCACACGGACACGGGGAGAACATGGAAACTCCACCCAGATGGGGATTCGAAGGGTGAATCCCTAGCGCTGAGAGGAGAACATGCAAACCACTAAGCCACCTGAATGAAAGTACATGCAATTATTTTATTGGTATCAAAAAACCTGAATGCAGGTCATCAATGCAGGTAAAGTTTTTAGCAATCACGTACTTCTCTATGTCTTCATTCTGGCTGGTGGCAGGAGGTAAAGAGGCAATAGCCATAGAATCCCCTTTCATTAAAACACTCAACGTGCACTTCACATAGCCCTTTATCCCTGAACGCGTGTCCATAGGATCAGTCAGAGGAGCCCATTTTTGGTAGAAACGATGATCTGCAGGCAAAAGCAATAAATTGGGTCGATGCCGTTAATGACAGTTGTTAACTTGTTCTTTCTTTGAATGCCCATAATTAACCCAGAGTCCCAGCTGTGATTCATCACCATCATTATGGAGGGCAGCACATAGTTATTTCTGTATAGTTGAGATAGAAATGAATTACATATGCCACTAAAGAACAGCATCATAATATAAATTATTTAATCCTCCACTTGAAATAAAACAAAATTATTAATTTGTTAAGATGTAGCGGGTGTCTGAGTGGGATCCATATCCATTTTTAAGGTACTAATGTTGGATGGGTTTAATAAAAAGGCTGAGTACCCGGATGCTGGTAGACTGTACTAATGTCAATCTTGAAGGAGCCGATGTGGGTCATCAAAAAAGCCAGCATTCTTTTATGAACGACCTGTAAAGTTACGCACAGAGTCCGAATTTAATATGTTTCTTGTTTAAGATGAATGTATTCACAATGTAGACTGTGAGGATAGCAGTACCTCAGGAGCCATACTTACAGTGATCTCTACAACTTTATCAAAAAGCACATCTTGTGTTTCCTGGAACTCAAACATGAAGTTCTGAAAGGTTGAAAACAATAACACCAGACTGTGACATTACACCTAAATACAGTCGCTCTGTAGACGCACCTTCATCTTAATTAATAACGTGCACTATTTATTTACTATTTACTTTTTATTTATAACAACTTTGTATCATATGGCTGCTTTCATGCATATATATATATACAGTGGGTTGCAAAAGTATTCATACCCCTTGAACTTTTCCATATTTTGTCACATTACAACCACAAACATAAATATATTTCACTGGAATTTAATGTGAAAGACCAACACAAAGTGGTATACAATTGTGAAGTGGAATGAAAGTTATACATGAATCAACAATTTTTTTACAAATAAAAAACTGAAAAGTGCGATGTGCAAAATTATT
>JAFMOD010000104.1:1143062-1162919 GCA_019802435.1 Corydoras maculifer | reverse complement strand
GACCCTTTTAAGTCATTAGCAGTCATCAGGCAACTTCTGAATGCAATTGGTTGCACTCAGGGAAAAGGGGGCTGAATAATTTTGCACATCGCACTTTTCAGTTTTTTATTTGTAAAAAAATTGTTGATTCATGTATAACTTTCATTCCACTTCACAATTGTATACCACTTTGTGTTGGTCTTTCACATTAAATTCCAGTGAAATATACTTATGTTTGTGGTTGTAATGTGACAAAATATGGAAAAGTTCAAGGGGTATGAATACTTTTGCAACCCACTGTATATATATATATATATATACACACACACATACATACATATAGTATATATATATTCATACATACATAGAAGCGCCACATTAACTCTTAAAATCCTTCTGCACCTACCGTAATGATGCCTTTGCCTGCTGGTTTGCCCGGTTTAAGCTGAAGTGGGTTGGTCACCTTCATATTGGACACAATCTATGACAGAACAGTCGACATTAAACCAAAATCTACTCAGCTTGTGCCATTAATTTGATCAAACTTTACACATATAGCTATAAAAAGAAGGCTTTTAACAGTAAAACACAAACACAAATATATATATATATATATATATATATATATATATATATATACGTATATATATACACGTATATATACACACACATATACACACACACACACATACACACACTATATATATATATATATATATATATATATATATATATATATATATTATGCCTTATCTTTTCATACCTGACCAAGATTACACTCAAAGCCTCCCAGGTAGTCGTCATCTTTCAGATCAACAGACTTGTTGTCAATGTCATATACACCCAGCTTTATTTTCTGTACTTTCTCAAAATAATAATCAATACATAATCGTTTGGAGAACTCAGGGTCCTGGCAGTTCTTTATTTTTTCTGTACGGTCCACCTGCATAAAACGTACTTTTGTTAATGGTTCAAAAATTACAAATGTGTTAAAAGTCTTATAAAAGGACAGGACAGAATACAGGACACACACTCATACCTCGATCCATTTGTCATCCCCAGTGCACTGCAGAAGGACACACAGGGGGTCAGACTTTGAACCAACATCTTTGTCCAAGAGGTTTTTGCAGGATATTGCGAGTTCAATCTTCGACACATATTTGGTCGCCATCTAAAGGAAAACAAGAGGTTGTGGAAAATTTAGTTCAATGCATACATTTTGTATTAGTCCTTAATTGCAGTATTTATGATATAGACAGCTTTAGACCTGTAGAGCTCATGGGTCATAACACCTATGACAGGGTGTCAAGCTATATACTATATAGGGGCAATTTAGAGGAGCCACTTTACCTCGAATCAATGTTTTTGGATTGGAAAAAGGAAACCTCAGCAATAAGAGGTGGATGTGTTAACCACTACGCCATCGCGTGATTATGAGGTATAAAAAAAATAAATAAATAAAAGATTTAAAAATATAGTGCATGGCACCAGGTGGACAGAGGGAAGGTCTTCTAAATTAACCAGGACACTATGTACAAATAACACACTTTAATCTTATAGCATAATAACAAAGATAAAGTGTGGGATATATAATATCCTGTGTCAGGTGATGCCAGGTGATTTGTAAGTGCACCTAAGACAAGACACACCTTTATTTGTCCCACAACGGAGAAATTCACAACAATACAATAATAATAATATGCAGGAAAGCATAGCAGATTTGCACAACATGGCAACTCCCAAGGCTAAAACTAGATAAAACTATCAAGAACAGTGTTGATAAAGTATCCAATATGCATTACTGTACTACTAAAGTAATGTTAATGTAATGGTTATCCATTAGACTAATTTTCGGTTCCCTTCTGTTCTGATCATACTGTTTGCAGAGAAATTACACCACACCTTAAGGATGATCTCGGGTGGGGTTACACAATGTTTTGACAGGAAATTCAACATTACATATAATTTTTTTTAAAGAACAGGCTCTAGACACAATCTCACTGATGAAAACCTTTAAATATCTAAATAAAAGAGCATTTAGAAAAATCGAGTCAAAGCGGGGCGACACGGTGGCTTAGTGTTTAGCATGTTCTCCTCTCAGCGCTGGAGAGTCCCAGTTCGAATATCAATCTGGGTGGAGTTTCCATGTTCACAGTGTCTGCATGGGTTTCCTCCGGGTTCTCCGGTTTCCTCCCACAGTGCAAAAACATGGATCAAGGCCAAATGAATTCTCCCAATTGGCCCATATAGAGTGTGTCTAGTGAAAGATTGGCACCCTGTCCTGGGTGTATCTGCCCAGCGCCCGGACCGTTCTTTCCTGGATGGACATGGACATGGACATGGACATGGACATGGACACCCCCCCCCCCCCAGTACAGAATAAAGCAGATAATGGATGGAATGAGGTCAAAACGGATCAAAGAAAACACTTTCCCCAGAAAACACGACAGAACTTCACTACACCACTCTAACAAGCAAAAAGTGGGCATGATTTACCTCAGAATTTAATTTATATCCGATATATTCAACAGCATTTGTAAAATCTGATGTTAAAAACCAAAGGTTACACACTTAGCAGCCGAGCCCTAATAGGCGTTTCCGCATTTGCGTAGCAACGACCGCGCTACCAACCCAGCACATGGATTAAAACAGGCAGAAATACATAACTGAGACAAATTATGATATAAAAGAGAAGAAACCTGAGAAACGAAACCTTTTTGACTTTCAGAAGCGCGTTTCTCGCAGATGCAGCTGCAGCTCCGTAACTCAACTCAGCTCCCTCAACCCGAAGGTGCGCCTCAGGCCTAAGCGCCACCCCCGCGTCTGATTGGTCGAGCGAACATGGTGGCTCGATTCTTAGTGGGCAGCGTGAAGTCAATCACGCAGGGCCTCTGCGTTACACCGGCAGCGCCGCATTCCGATCGCGAGTTCATTCATTTGATCGTTAACGCTGCGACGTCATCAAAACTCACCAACACACAAATACACCGACACACACACACACACACACACACACACACACACACACACACACACACACACACAGAGCAGCAAGCGCAGACGCAGAAAGCATGTGCAGACCTGACGCAGTCAAACCGGCTTCAACAATCCAGATCAAGATCGAGCTACAATAATCCCACAGATCAAACAGTTCACTGTAATTCACCGAAAGACACACAACAGGGAGAATAGCAAACTAATTTAGTGATATAACGTGATGCGAGCATCGATCTCAACTTAGTATATGGGTCGGGGGGGGGGTGATGGGGGGGGTCCTATCCTGGTGTAAAACATGTGGACGATGTGCAACAGATACACCAAGAACAGGGGACCAATCAATCACCGGGTACATACTCACTTTCACAGATACACACTAGGGGCAATTAAGATAGGAGCAATTTAGAGCAGCTTATTCACCTTTAATCCATGTCTTTGGACAGTGGGAGAAAACTGTACATCCCTGATAACAACCACACAGAGAGCAAGCTAATATATATACATTTATATATATTTAATATATATATATATATTTTTTTTTAACCACCGCTATATTGTGTTAAATGACTTTATCCTAATTTAATTTCGCTTGTGAAGCAAGAAATTTAGTATAAAATGGGCGATTTATCCATAGAACACTAAATTAATTAAGCACCACTAATTAGTTAATTAATTTGTTAATTTTCTCAATTGATTTATGTGTTCATCATCGACGCTGAACAATTGTGCAAAATTTCAACTTAATCGGGTAACGGGAAGTGGGTAAAATAGCATTTGCAAACTTTTTACCAGACACACACAGATAAAGCTACAGTAATATAGGGGTGGTAATAAAAACCACCCGTATTGGGATTCGAACCTGGATTCACAGAATTGAGAGGCAGAAATGCTAACTACTAGGCCAAAATTTTATAATAAAAAGGGTAGTTCCAGTGCTTAAATTTGATTGGCTGAGCCGATTGTCCAGCTGTGACATTATAGGCAACAATGCACAGCAATCACGTCCGCTTTATAAAGTAAACTAGATTATGGCATGGATGAATAATTTATTAATTACTTTATTATAAATGAACATGTTGAATTAAACTGTGATTTTTATTATGGTGTGTTTGTAACTGTATTATAAAAGCAAAAAAAAATTTAAGTACAAACACAAACACCCAAACGGTAGCTAATAACAGAATAATGACATTCCCATGATCTTTATGAACAACAATAACCACACTGAGCAACATATAACAAGACCTTATTCAAATCTCAATCAGTTGGGTATTAATACAAATACAAATGATCTACAGCACTGTAGATAATCCTTACTCTTAGAGGCCCGCTCCAGTTCAGGCATGATCCCAACACAGCGCTGCTGAATTTCATGAAATGAAGCTTCAGTCATCTACATAATGCTCTTAATACTTTGGGAATACAGAACACAGAATGCCCACCGACATAATCTCAGCCAATAGGAGTACTCATTCCTGCAGGGGATGCTTTTGTTACAAATGAACACCAAGCTCAACACACATTCAGAGACATTTACATTAAAAAGGGCCCTTAAAGCCAATGATTATGACCGTAATGCCAAACAAGCTGCTAGAAGTCCAGACATCCATAAAACTTTGGCTGTATACACTAAATCATTATGATCACAGGGTAATAAAACTGGTATAAAACATAAACCTGCATGATTTTGCATCTCCCTCCATGTTTTACAAGCGTGAAACACCAAGACACAACATGAATGCTCTGCGGTGTTATTACAATGTTTAAACTATATAACACAACCCTGAAATGCAAAATGCAACTTTGGTAGGCCTCAGAATAACGAGTTTAGTAAAAAAAAAAAAAAGACACAACATGGCTTCAACAGCTCAGGTCCGCTTTAATTCCACGTAATGAAGGTTAACATAAACATTACCCATATCAATATTAACCATAACAGAGAAGCAGATTGCAGAAGTGCTACAGAACAGATGGCCAGTTTAAGTTAATTCATTCATTCATTCATTATCTTCCGGTTTGTCCTCTATTAGGGTCGCGGTGGGGTTCCCCATGCCCATCCAAGGGAGAACGTTTCAGGCGCTGGGCAGACACACCCAGGACAGGGCGCCAACCTATCGCTGGGCACACACTCACACAAACACACTCTATATGGGGCAATTTGGAGAACTCAATTGACTTGCTCAATTGAACCCGGAGGAAACCCACGCGGACACGGGGAGAACATGGAAACTCCACCCAGATGGGGATTGGAACCGGGAATCCCTAGCGGTGAGAGGCGAACGTGCTAACCACTAATCCACCGTGCCACCCCAGTTAAAGTTAATAATCAAAATAAACAAAATTCAGCTTAACTGATTAATAAGCAACTTAATAAATAGCTACTAATGGATCTCAGAGCACTTTAAGAGGATAAACAGATGCCTCGAAATGTAAAAACAACTTTTAACCAAGTAGAAAACCTACATCATCAGTTTCATAAAACCACAAATCACACACTTAATAGCTGAGAGTGTAAAACAGACCATTATGACTATGAACGATACTCCAATGTAGGATCAGTGCAATTTAAAAAAAACACTGCTGGCAGTTCAGACTCAGCATCAGCACCACAAACTTACCTTGAACTCGTCCTAAAAGATTCTAGAAGGATCTTAATCGCAGCGGTCAGCAAAAATAAATAAATAAATAAATAAAGCAAAAATGAAAATAAAAAAAAAAGCAGCCAAGTGTCGACCATTATGCTTATAACTCAAAACAAAGCAAAAGAAAAACTAACATGTTCTAAACAATGTATAATTGATGAGACACATGCAGGACAGACTTCACTCAACAGCAGAAGGCATTCTGCAACTTGTTTGGAAGCCATTAAAAGCAGCACATTAGCTTTAACCTCCATCAGTCATTAATGCAGAAATAAAGAGCCAATGTGGTCGGATCCGTTCCATTCTAAAAGCATGCACTCATCTCCACAGAACATAGACCTTGCCATCATCATTCACAGGGACAGCAGAACACATTTATTTGCACATATTCAGCCAGCGGAATATAATTCAATCACGCCTTCCAGAACTGATACCCTCTTATTACAAAAGTTAAATTATAACAGGATCACATTTAACCACGATGCGTCCGAGTTACTCAAGTTTAATTGGCGTGACACAGGGTTTCAGCAAATTAAACTAGTTGGTTGACTGATAATTCATGAACAGCCCCGGCTTACTTAAAATCTTTCAGAATATAATGAATTTTCGACGAGGAAAGAGCCAAATTCTGCTATCCTGCACTTAGAAACATTGTCTTTGACCAATTGTCAATTCGCTGATGTTCGGCATAAACAGGTGAACCATACTTCATCCTTGCCTGCAGGATGAAGCCTTTGACGAAGGCTCCACTCATTTTAGATCTTGATAATCCACCTGTTAAAACTGCTTATTGTGGAACCTTCCAAAATTGAATAACTCTAATGAATCTTGTTTTGTTTCTGTCCCAACAAGCATCAAAAAGTTTAATCAGAATCTGGCTTTATTGGCCAAGCGTGCTCACAGATACAGGGAATTATTCTACGGTTCTAAAAGCTCACAGCACACAAAAATGATGAAAACATTAAAGATCATCAAACTCATCCCAGCCATGCATTTACACGCATTCACAATCCTTTACTCTCTTTATCACACACACTCTTATACACACATTAATCTTAAACGAGATATTATTTAATCATTATCTCCCGCTTTATCCTCTATTAGGGTCGCGGTGAGGTTCCCCATGCCCATTCAGAGGAGAACGTCTCGGACGCTGGGCAGATAGACCCAGAACAGGGCGCCAATCCATCGCTGGGCACACACTCACACACACTCTATAGGGGGCAATTTTGAGAATTCAATTGACTTGATTCATGTTTTTGGACTGTGGGAGGAAACCAAAGAACCCGGAGTAAACCCACGCGGACACGGGGAGAACATGGAAACTCAACCCAGATGGGGATTCGAACAGGGAATCCCTAGTGCTGAGAGGAGAACATGCTAATCACTAGGCCACCGTGCCGCCCTAGGAGATAATATAAAAAATTTAATTTTTAGTCCCTAAAAACTGTGTTTATGGCACATAGAAACTAAATGCTATGGTTTATTTACCTGGACAAATAAAATATAGAAATCAAATAGAAATCTGATCCTTTGAAGGTCTCAAAAAGGGATACAGCTTTAGACAAAAAAAAAAGTACAAAAAAAAACCCTTTCAAATTATACTGAGATTATTCATTTAATGATAATAAAATCAAAATGCAGATGCAGTATGTAAAGCACATTTTCACTGGATCCACAGGAATAAAGGGGTAAATAACAGCCATCCATTATCTTCCGATTTATCCTCTATTTGGGTCCTGGGGGGGTTTCCCCATGCCCATCCAGGGGAGAATGTCTTGGGCGCTGGGTAGATACACCCAGGACAGGACGCCTATCTATGCTGGGCACACACTCACTCACACAAAAACACTATATGAGGCAATTTGGAGAATTCAATTGACCTTGAGCCATGTTTTTGGACTGTGGAAGGAAACTCATGCGGACACGGGGAGAACATGGAAACTCCACTCGGATAGGGATTCGAACCAGCAAACCCTAGCGCTGAGAGGAGAACATGCTAACCACTAAGCCACCGTGACCCCCGGGGTAAGTAACAGTCAGTTACTAATAATCTTATGTTCCTAATTATTTGATCAGCAGTAAGTGTGAGCACCTCTTTATAATGCAGATGTTTTTGGCGTTTTGCTGAAGTGAACAATTTGGATGGTAGCACACACACACACCCACACAGTCAACAATAACATTCTATTTATTGCTGCCCATTAATCTAGATGTCATATGGCCATTTCCAAATTTTTGAAGGTTATTGATATAAAGCTTTTTACTACAATAAATCATCTCATAGCTGGGGGTATTTGATTCACTGATTCAGAATCTCACATTATTAATAAAAAACAGAACCAGTGCTGACTAAACGACTCATTGATTCAGAATCGCACATGTTATTATGGAATCAGAATTAAGTTCTACGGCACGGTGGCTTAGTGGTTAGCATGTTCTCCTCTCAGCACTAGGGATTCCCGGTTCAAATCCCCATCTGGGTGGAGTTTCAATGTTCTCCCCGTGTCCGCGTGGGTTTCCTCCGGGTTCCTCCCACAGTCCAAAAACATGGATCAAGTCAATTGATTTCTCAAAATTGCCCCATAAAGAGTGTGTATGTCTGTGTGAGAGAGTGAGTGTGTGCCCAGCGATAGATTGGCGTCCTGTCCTGGGTGTATCTGCCCAGGGCCTGAAACATTCTCCCCTGGATAGGCATGGGGAACCCCCCACGACCCTAATAGAGGATAAAGCGGAAGATAATGGATGGGATGGAATTCAGTTCTAAGAATAAAACCTTGTAAGGACTAAGGTTCTGCGGGGGACTCATCTTCCTGAAACGTCTGGGAAGCATCGGAAGAAAAAAAAAATATTCCCATGTTAAAAACTCACCCAACGATCAATCCATCCAAATCATCTCAGACTGCACAGGCCTCCATGAGCATGTTAAACATTCAGGATGGCACAACTAGAAAAAACACGAAACATACAGGGTCCGTCTGAAATGGTCCCCCGATACGGAACGGCTTGCGTTTACAAAGGCGCAGCTGAACACACACACACTTCCAGTACAAGATCCTTCAAACAGAAAAGAGCAAAGGGACAAAAACCAAACACAGTACATCAGCACATCACACCTTACCAGCTGTCAAGAAAAACGGTGGTGCTGATGGGATGGGGGGAGGGGATTTAGGTTTGTACTGCACTCACAGATACATAATGCCTTGCAGGTGGCACTGAATATGAACTACTCTGCAAAGCATAGTGTTCTAGAGTCAAAGTAGTCGTCTGCTTTCCAACAATTTAACAGGGTCATGCAACGGCAAAGTGATCTGAAACACAACAAATCTACAACTGTGTGGCTTTAAAAAAAAAAAAAGAAAAAAAAAAAGTGGTTTTTAAGGCAGCCAGACCTCAACCAATCTGAAATTCTGTGGCATGAACTTGGTGCGGTCTCCATGTACGACACAGAGAAGTCATACAGGAACCAAGTAACCTTATTTTAAACAAAGCACCAATTCAAAGGATGTACACAGGTCAACACACAACACTTTACTTTTATTTCGCTCAACAACCAACATGGTGTCATCTCTTATGTGGTGTTCATCTAAAGAACATTCAACCAAATTATTTTTAAACCTCCTGAGGATCAGATGTTTGTATTAAAACTTTTGTATAAAAAAATTTAGGGAAGTTGCGCTTTCTTTCTTACATTTCGACATCTATACGTTCACACACACATCCAGATATAAACTAATGGTAGAGGTGTGTTAGTATGCGTCATCCTGATGCAAAACAAAGCAGCACTGCTGAAGCTTTTAAACACTGCCCACTCAGTATAGATACTATATATACACACCATACAGTACCAGTCAAAAGTTAGGACACGCCCCCTTCTTGCTCCAGTATCCATTTCCTCCACTTATCATATAGATGGACTTTGTAGTTCTACAATTCCAGACTGTAGTCCATCTGTGTTATTTATTGTTGTCAGGAGCATCACAGATCTACCAAATCTAATTTGGGTGGTGGACTGTTTACTGTCAGTTCTGCAGTGACACTGATGTGGTGAGGGGGTTTTAGTGCAGCAGTGCTGCTGGAGTTTCATTTCTCCACCTCAGTGACACTGCTGGGATAGGAATGATGCACCCACCAAATAACCCCTGCTCTGTGGTGGTACTATTGGGGTTCTGACCATTAGAACAGAGTAAAGGGGACATACACAGTATGTACTGTAGAACCCAAACAGATGGACTACAGTCTGCAATTGTAGAACTACAAAGTCCATCTTTACAGGAAGTGAAACTGAGAACATGGACAATAAGTGGAGCAAAAAAGGGGACGTGTCCTGGTACTGTATCTACTTTAAGTTAAAGTTATTTGTGTCACAGTATCACTATTTGTGTCACAGGATGCTGCTAATTGGACAATTTCAGGTGGTTTTCCATGTCACAGCAGCACTGCTGGGTCTGATCTAATCAGACCAGCACCCCCCCACACACACACACACACACACCAGTCTTATTGCAATACAGAAAATCATTCAACATCCGGAGAAATGTAGAACTACAAAGTGCATTTTCTGCGGTGAGTAAAATTAATAAAATGGACAAGGAGCATCGAGACAAGGAAGTAGCTAATAATTGGTTGGTAAGTGCAACACACACACACACACCCGACTACTTTCCTCACTTGAAGGAGGGCATCATAAAGAAGTCCCATGACTCTCAAGAGAATCCTATGCATTTATAATGAGAGCAGTCAAACAAGAAGTGTACATTCAAAATAACATTGTTGATAATGTTTAAAGGTTTAAACAGCATCGTATTCAAACAGCAGTCACCAAAAGAGGAGGATCAACAGCATGTCATTAAAACATTTGATGAAAAAAAGCCCAACACACTGATAACAGCCATTACAGCCCCGTTCTGGTGATACACTTCAAACCCAGTCAGCAGAGGGAAAACACACTTTATTGTACATTTTGGGGGGGAAAAAAGAGAGAAACAGAACAGCAGAAAAATGCAAAACGTCAGCAAGGTTCAGAATTTCAGAAAACGTGGTTTTATTGACAAAAACATTTCAGCTGAAAAATATGTACAAGAGCAAATCAACAGCTTATAGCGCACATTAAAGAAGCGACGGCTACCACATCGACTAAAAAAAACAAAATGAACAAGCAGCAGGAGTCATGAGGTCAGCGCAGTTCAGAGAGATAGGAACGCTTTTACTTACATGTTACATTGTGATGTGTAATGAACAATTCGGCGACATGATTTACAGTTCGAGAAGCAGCGCTGCATCGAGCCAGCTTGTGCTTTTTATCCGTGAGCTGCATCTCGTCCCAACTGCACTGGCAGGGACTAACAAAACATGCATGTATTTACTGCCAATGCCTGAACAGCTGGGTTAAATCTGCAGCACACACCATGCACGGCAGCATCGGGTGTGTATCCCATTACACAAAAAAGAAAAGAATTGAGCATGAAACGCACAACATACACAGGAAAAACACAGCAAAACAGAAAAATAGGGAATTGAGCTGAGAATAATCACAGGGTATGAAAGAAAGATGCACAGCCAGTACACACACTGCAGCACAACCATCTCCTTACACTCGCAAAAGGTCGTAACACCTCTTTAATATATGTATATATATACATTAAAACAGCTTTTAAACCATTGGATTCCAATTTCAAGCACTTGAAAGTATAAACCAGGCTCTTAAATAATAGAAACATGCTTTAGAGGGGAACATGTCATTAGTTTCCTGCTGCAAGATCTTACGGTATGTTTGTCTACCAAAGACCGGTGAATAAAACCCATTAAATGTCCATTAATGGCAGATTTCGTTCAGCCCATAGTGATCTTCACCTTCCGTGAGCCAATAGGCCGATCATTCAAGTCCATGACGGCAGACATGGCTTCGTCTTGAGAATCGAAAGCAACCATGGCCTCCCCTGTAGGCAAACCCTTGTCACTGAATTGTAAGCAAACGGATCCGGGTAACACTTTGTATCCATAAAAGAAATCTAATATTTCGTCTATTGTGACGGTAAAGGGCATATTTTGGATTTTAACGATGATGGGCCTCGGGTTACCTGAACTGCCGGTGGAGGAGGATCTGGGATTTTCGGGCGACTGGGCATACGCGGACTGCGATCCCCCCGAATGGCTTTGGGTTCCACCGCGGTTCTGGCCTGAACTTTTCCTCGGCGCGCCGTTATCGAACGGCGGAATGCCCCTTATGCTTTCTGTTGCTCCGGGATAGGCAGGAGGCGCGCCGTTTCCGCTGGGACGGAAACTGGGGGGTTCTAGAATCGGCCCTGGTATGTGCCCTCCGACTATGGGCGGAGGGATGGGTAGAGCGACCTCACCCAACGCCGGACCCAATGGCGGCAGAGGCGGTGGGCCTGCCAGTCCGTTACCTGGGCCGGCAAACGGGTTAACGAATGGTGGCCCATTACCAAGGTTACCTACGGCAGTTCGGAGAAAGCCGTACTCCTCCCCGGGCATACCAGGGAACGCATGTGCTGCTGGAATTTGGGCCTGGGCTTGCATTTGGGCCTGAGCTTGGGCTTGAACTTGGATTTGGGCCTGGACCTGGGCTTGAGCTTGGGCCTGAGCTTGGGCTTGAGCCTGGGCCTGGGCGTGTGCATGTGCGTGTGCGTGTGCATGGGCGAGGGAATTGTTTTGGGCTTTCTGCCCTTTCTTGGACTGTGGGGGAGGGTTTCTTTCAACCACTTTCATTTGTTCGTACGAGACCAAGTGAACAAAGGCATCCCTGCCACATAATTTCTGCCGATGCAGCTGTTCCGCTCGGCGGGCTTCCTCGTCGGATTTAAACTGCACCACAGCCTGACCGAGGCCATTGCCGTTGCTGTCAACTAGAACCTTTAGGCTTTCCTCAAAGAACTGGAACCCTTCTAAAAACAAGCGGACGTCCTTCTTCGATACGTTATAGGGGATATTGGTTATGTGAGCACAGTTCCTAGCTCCCCGCCGCCCCTCTGACGAGCTTCCCTTCTGATTTGGGCCGAACCCTTGCAATTTCTTGCGGATCGAATCGACCTTTTCGAACATGTTCTTTCTCGTGATGGGATGCACCTGTATGAACCGGCTGCCCATGTACTGCATGTGGCAGCTCAGAGCCGTTTTGTAGTCTATCTCGTTCCTAAATTCGACGAAGCCCTCCCCCGTGGCCCTGCCGTTGGGTCCATAGGCAATGTAAATGCTGTCTTCCACGATGTCCAGGTTTTTGAAAAACTCAAATATCTGCTTGTTCTCGGCTTCGTACGGGAGCCCCTTCAAGTAGACGCAGAACTCCTGCTTGTGCGGGGACCGTGACCTCGCGCGGTCCCGACCCGATGGGGACGCCGAGCTAGAACTTCCCCGGTGGTGCCTACCACCATGTGCCATTTCCAAATCCATCTTAGGCTCCATGTGTAAGCCCTGGCTCTCCCTCCACTGTCTCTCTGAAGCAGGAGCTATCTCGATGTACCTCTGGCCCATCATTCCTGCGTTTCGCTTAAGTGCCTCGAAAGAATCCTGGGGGGTGAAGAACTTAACTAACGCCCTGCCGTTGGTTCGGCCCAAATTGTCTCTGAGAAGCAGAATCGATTCGATACCTATCCCGTGTAAGAAGTCGGCTACTTCCAGCTCAGATATGTTAAAGGGAAGGCCTTGAATCTGTACGAACAACTCGTCGGGGTTCATCAGTGTCGATTTCAAATGTGCTTGAATATGAAGGGGATTTAATGGGTTCAGGGGGTTGAGGAACATTGGATTTGGGTTCCCGATAGACATAGGGGGACCCGGGGCGGCCAGGCCACCACCAACCGGGCCAACTGGTGGAGGAACACCCGGATTAAAAGGAGGCATAGCAGAGAGATGAGGCATGTGTGCCATTTGAGGGACCGGGGGCACTTGAGTTAGAGCGTTAACGGCCGATACCTGAGGTAACGCGGACACGGGTGGTGGAACCGGCATGGGTGGCATAGGGGGTAATGTCGGCAGAGTGGGCATGGGAGGTATAGGGGGAGGTCCGGTATTTAAAGAGGACATGGCAGTAGTCATGGAGGAGCCCATGCTAAGACCTGAACCGCTGAAATTATTTAAGTTGGAAGGCATGGTTCCGATAGTAGGAGAAGCAAACGTGGGCGTGTTCTTATTGGTCACAGGCTCGTTGCTGGAGACCGATGTGGTGGTCGTGGTGGAAGTCGTGTTACTAAAGCCTTGAGCGGTGGTGGGCAGATTGCCCCTCTCGCTTCCCGTGGGCCCGCTAGGAGGCCCCGGTCTACTGCTAGTTCCCGAAGGCACTTCTACACTCCCGGTCTCGAAACGCCTGCGACTGAGCTCGATCATGTTCTGCATTTCGGTTTTACTGCTGAGCAAAAGGGACACTTTGGAACCTTTGATAGCTCCCCCTGTGCGCATCATTCCAAGCCTGGCATCTTCGTCTGTCGCGAACACGATAAAAGCTTCGCCATGTTCACCCCCCACAATATGAACGCCACCATCCGGGATGGTCAGGCCAGAGAAGAAATGGCGTATGTCCATGGTGCCCGCCACAATGGGGAGACCCTGCAAACGGATGACCACAGCCATGCTGAGGTGCTATAACAGACACCTGTAGATGAAAGAAGGCAACGACCATCAGGCTGAGAGCAAATAAAGGTTAGTAGGACAAATTCATAAGAAGGAGTTCGACTCAAATCAATCACAGCAATGGATTTCTACCCCCCCCACCCACACACAGCATCAAAACAATCTCAATACAGGGGTTTCCATCCACCACTTGTTTGCGGGTTTAAAAAATAACAGAGGATCTAATCGGAGGGGCACGGTGGCTTAGTGGTTTAGCATGTTCTCCTCTCAGCGCTAGGGATTCCCGGTTCGAATCTTATTTTGGGTGGAGTGCCCATGTTCACCCCGTGTCCACATGGGTTTCGTCCGGTTCTCCGGTTTCCTCCCACAGTCCAAAAACATGGATCAAGGTCAAGTGTATGCTCCAAATTGCCCCATATAGAGTGTGTCTGTATGAGTAGGGGTGCACAGTGATAGATTGGCACCCTGTTCTGGGTGTATCTGCCCAGCGTCCAAAACGTTCTCCCCTGGATGGGCATGGGGAACCCCCCCGCGACCCTAGTGGAGCGTAAAACGGAAGATATTGAATGGAGTAACTAATCATTAGGTTATCATTTATGCTTTAATGTCCAAAATAAGCTGGAAATGTCAAATGAATCCTGGCAAGATTTACATAAAACGATGTTACTTATTTATTTCTTTCCTTGGAGGCATCTTAAATAGGATTCCACTTGTGCATCATATAAAGCTTCATGTAAAACTGTAGTGGATGGAAACTACCGTTTCTTCTGCTGATATATAACATTTAGCAAACCACTCAAATGGAAACCAGGCCGGGGCTTTAATCCCGCCATATGTACAGAGGTTTCCATTAGAAAATCCATTAGCAAACAAAGGTTTACAGTGCCTCTGAAATCATTACACTAACACAACACTAAACACTGCGTGCATAGAAAATTATATTATGAAACCTTTACACAAATACCCATAAAATAGCATGTAGTAAGGGTTACATGTTGACATTTTATGGAATAAATCTTATCAAAACAACCCACAGAATTCCCAATAACAAGCAACCATTTGCAAATAAAGAAAGCATGATATTAAAAAAAGATTAAACGCTTTTGAAAGAAGTGTATAGGAAGCAAACACCCAACACAAAATATTAAAAACGCTTTTTTGTTCTGTGCACAAGATGCTGTGCTTTTAATCCCATAATAATGCACAGGACACATGAGAAAACCAAATGGATGTCCGGAGTCCACAGTCTACATTGATGCATACGTGGAAATCTGATTGCACTGCTCTGCAAATGTTGGCTTCAAAGGACCTCCTGCATTTTAATGCTTATTAATACCTTTATAAAAAGGCTTTGTTTAAAAACTGCAGCTGCATTGTGAATGGGGAAACCGAAGATGTTTAGTTAGTTGCTTAAAGCATATAAGGTTACTATTAAGTCAACGCATTAGTAGTTTTTCTACTTCTGCATCGATTACTAAAAAAATAATGTTATATACGGTCTTGCTTTCTTCGTTCCTATGTTGGTAATATGGGTTTGAACCATTAGCAGAATTGTCAATGCTATTGAGTTAATAAAGAGTTATGGCGGTGTTTTTACAGTGGAATGGAGCCATGTCAACAACGTTATGGCGACAGAATCGAAATGCGATCAAAAGGCTGCAGCCATCTTTTGAGGAACTTTTGAGCTTTTGAGGTACTACCCTTCAGCTAAGCCCCTTCATTAAGTCACTATCTAACCCAAAATAGGAGCTGGAATAAGGAGCAGGAGGGCAGCGGCAAACAGGACACATATGGAGCCAGCGAGGCAAAAGTATTTATTAAACAATCTTAAGTTAAAAAAGAAAAGAGCATCTCATCGGTCCTTGATCACATACAGTGAATGGGTCGTTTCCTCAGAAGGAAGAGAAGGGTAAAAGATTGACATTATATATATATATATATATATATATATATATATATATATATATATATATATATATATATAAAAATCTGGCTGTTGCAATAAAAATGTTTTTTAAAGATTATGTTTAAGATGACACTTTATGGGCACGTAATCAAATTATAATATAATATCATTACGTGGTGTCTTATTTGCTTAATTAAATTTTTCTTCACACTCCATTATAGTTAAACGTTGGTTTTAATAATAAAAATATTCCTTGCTTAAAGGACTAAACTAGTAACCTCAGTGAAATCCGGATTTGAACTGCCAACCTTTTATCTTATCCACCATCAACGACATTACACTGTACAGGTGGTTCAGTGTAGTTTTGGGTCTTATATATATATATATATATATATATATATATATATATATATATATATATATATATATATATATATATATATTTGGTTTAGCTTTGAATATATATATATATTCAAAGCTGAACCAAAATCAATAGATCAAATAATTTTGAACAGTGAACCGTAATGACTGGCATCATGGTTTCAGATCGACTGGAGCCTTTCGATCAGCATTGCACATTTCACCTGATTAAAGCTGTTGATTTAAACACTGCATGTTCATATTCAGTGATAATAATCCAGTCCTCATTTTTAACTGTAGAAACCAGGCTTCTCCAAAACGGGTAAGCAACCAAAATAAAGCGAGACCTGTCGCAGCGGTGCCATAGGCATCATCAACATGAACACAGAGCAGTGCTGGATGCACATGGGGTCGTAACCATGGCTACTGTACATGAGCGGCATGTCGTATCGTTACCCGAAGCTTGCATTTAGCTCGGCAAACCTGCTCACAGGACTGCACTGTTGAGGACATCTGACCAGGACAGTGTGAGAGAATGTGAAACAGCACATTTGATCACATGGAGAAAAGCTTAAGCAGAAATGAATACTCAGGTTCAAATGTATAGTAATGAATTCATTCAAAAAACACTCATTAAACCAAGAGAGTGTAATTAAACAAACAAATACTAAAACTAAAGGCTACACAATGGCTTACCTGCACAAACAGCGGTGCTTCGATATTAGTGGTGGAAGATACCCAAGCCAATCTTGCCGTCAATCATTTAAAATCAACTGTTGACTGTAATAAAAGAATAAACGAAGGCAAAACCATCAATGTAAACAGCAAGGCATCTCAAAAAATAAAAACCCAGAATGCATCAAGTACTTTATTCGGCGCCAGCCCTCTTTTGCTTTAGACACAATGTTGTATGATTCAGCATTTAATCAGATGGACAATCATCCTGCCCCAGCTGAAACAACCGTCACCCACATTACAGTGCGCACGTCACGAGAACGGGCAGAGATTCTGCATAAAACAACCACAAATAACAGAAAACGTTAGAATCACAGCGTAGTTTCAGCTGCAGTTGGGTGTAATTTTGCCTAAACCACAAAACACTGAGACGTCCTCGAAACACAAAGAACCTCGACACGGTTTCAAACGCAGTCAGCGCACGAAGGACAGGGAGATGATTTATTCCAAGGGCAATGTGTAAAAAAAATTAATGAATAAAAAAATATTTTTTCTGTGTGTGTATATATATATATATATATATATATATATATATATATATATATATATATATATATATATATATATATAGGGGGCGGCACAGTGGCTTAGTGGTTAGCACGTTCTCCTCTCAGCACTAAGGATTCCCGGTTCGAATCCCCATCTGGGGGAGGTTCCATGTTTTCCCTGTGTCTGCGTGGGTTTCCTCCGGGTTCTCCGGTTTCCTCCCACAGTCCAAAAACATGGATCAAGTCAATTGAGTTCTCCAAATTGCCCCATAGAGTGTGTCTGTGTGAGTGAGTGTGTGCCCAGTGATGGATTGGCATCCTGTCCTGGGTGTATCTGCCCAGCGCCCGAAAAGTTCTGAAGGGCATGCCCCCCCCCCCGCGATCCTAATAGAAGATAAAGCGGGAGATAATGAATGAAAGAATATTTGGACAATTCAATTGACTTGATCCATGTTTTTTGGACTATGGGAGGAAACCGGAGAAGATTCTCGAACAATAAATCTAAAATATAATCGCATTTCCAACTGTTCCTCACCAGAAACAAGAAGCTTCAACCTTAAGAAGCAGAACTATTAATGTGTGTCCATGGTGTGTGCGTGAAAGTAGTTGTGGTCATGGCAGAGTAATGGACTTGTTTGGAGTGGTCCGTTGCCATTCACAGAACATCACATTACGTCATTTTGCAGACAATTTTAACCTATAATGAGACTTACAAGCCCATGCTTGATGGTTGAAGTCAGAACATTAGGTTAGATATAATTCAGCACCCCTACAGAATGGGGATTAAAGACCTTGATCAAAGACCCACACGGGTGACCTTGAGTGGATGGATGGGTTGGAACCCCCAACCTTTAGACTGACAGCCCAACAAGCCAACCACTAAGATACTGCACCTTTTAATAAAGAAATATAAACATTACAACTACTACACCATGCCTCCTATTTGATTTGCTCAGCCCCGTCAGCACCACACTCAACTTGAGGGTTCCACCACTCAACTTGATTACTTTAAAAAACCCTGTACTACTGCAGACCTTCAGTCCAAACAATGGTGATTATTAAATGAATGAAAACTGATTAAGCAGTTTATCATCCGTATTTTCTCCTTATAAGAACTACTGACCGTGAGAACACAACCACTGTAGCGGAACCTGATCCCGGCAGCCCGCTGTATAAAGGCAGAGCCTGAATGAACCAAATATTGACAAAGCACGAATGGGAGTGTTGATTCTATTACACAGCTGAAACGAAACTAGTTTTAAAAATTTTTTAATAAAAACACACACGATCTGCAACAAGACACTGAAGACTCAGAGAGATTTAGGAACGTCATTTAACAGCCCATCCTGACATCATGAGACAAAAAGAGACATGGCAATAGACTTGCTTATTAACAACCAAAATAAAACCATCAGTAAAACCACAACTTACATTTTCCATAATTTCTGTGTCATATTTGATTTGGAACCGGTTGCTCTTCAAAACCCTGGTGCGTAGAACATGCAGCTCTGAGATAAACCAGAATCTGATTTCACAGTCTTTAGCCAAAGTTACGGTATAAGTGACTAAATATTATAATTGATAATAGGTAAAGGAAATGGACAGAGTAAATCATTAGACTTGTCATCCAAGTCACACCAACATGCCATATGTGCCTCTGAGTTCAGTCAGTGCCGTTTTTATTCCAAGAACCGACTTGTAAACTATTTGGGGAATTATTTTTTTCACGACCAGTATTTTTGATAAGACATTTTAGACATAGTAATATATTCCACCATCATTCTAATGTGCTTTATATTATACTTTAATTATTGAATCTCTTAATTGGCTGATAAAGCTGTTTGTGCTTCAATAGAGCCCTTTTGATTAACGTTGGGTGTGTATATATATATATATATATATATATATATATATACACACAGTATATATATACAGTATATGTATGTGTGTGTGTATATATATATATATATATATATATATATATACAGTGGGTTGCAAAAGTATTCATACCCCTTGAACTTTTCCATATTTTGTCACATTACAACCACAAACATAAATATATTTCACTGGAATTTAATGTGAAAGACCAACACAAAGTGGTATACAATTGTGAAGTGGAATGAAAGTTATACATGAATCAACAATTTTTTTACAAATAAAAAAC
>JAFMOD010000104.1:1124176-1135821 GCA_019802435.1 Corydoras maculifer | reverse complement strand
ATACATACATACACATACAAACACATACACACACATATACACATACACATACATACATATACATACATACATACATACATACACACACATACAAACACATACACACACATATACACACACATACATATACATACATACATACATACATACATACATACATACATACATACATACACACACACATACATACATATACACATACACATACAAACACATACACACACATATACACATACACATACATACATATACATACATACATACATACATACACACACATACAAACACATACACACACATATACACACACATACATATACATACATACATACATACATACACATACATACACATATATATACACACACATACATACATACACACATACAAACACATACACACACATATACACACACACACATACACATACATTCATATATACACACACACACATACATACACACACACCCACATACACACACACTAGCTCCATCCATTCATTATCTTCAATCATTCAACTCCCAAATAATGCCCACTCTGTGGTGCGGGTTCTAATCGTTAGCGAAACAAAGCAAAGTGTTCGAATTAAGAGACAGACAGTTGGACTACATTTGTTAAATGAAGAACTACAAAGTACTTCCACGTTTTTACTGAAAATAAAAAAAGAAATAAAATGAGTGCATGGAAAAATGTTTCTATTAAAGTGGCTGGTGAGTGTGTATATAATGCAGACACAATTCCTCCGCTTTATCCTCTACTAGGGTAGCGGGGGTGTATGTATATATTCATTCCTTCATTATCTTCTGCTTTATCCTCTATTAGGTCACGGTGGGGTTTCCCATGCCCATCCAGGGGAGAACGTTTCGGGCACTGGGCAGATACACCCAGGACCGGTTGACAATCCATCGCTGCGCACACACTCACTCACACAAAGACACTCTATATGGGGCAATTTGGAGAACTCAATTGACGTTGATCCATGTTTTTGGACTGTGGGAGGAAACCGGAGAACCCGGAGGAAACCCACACGGACACGGGGAGAACATGGAAACTCCACCCAGATTGGGATTCCAACCGGGAATCCCTAGTGCTGAGAGGAGAATGTGCTAACTACTAAGCCACCGTGCCACCCATATATATATACATATATGTAATATTTCTTATATTAATCCTCATTGCTCAAGGGTGATTTATCGACCATATGCTGTGGCCCCATACAAAGGGAGACTTGTATGTCGCTTTGGATCAAAGTGTCTGCTAAAGGACCAAATGTAATGTAAATGAATTATTGACTTTTAGGCGCCCACCCCCCTCAAAAAAAACAAAAACAAAAAAAAAATTACCAGCGGAGTGCAGAATCCGGACTTTTATTTTGACAGGATCTGGTCCGAGCTGCACGCGTGTTGATGAACTCGTGTGATTTCTTTGCCTCTGTCTTCTGTTTCTTGTTGTAAGGTTTCAGTAAAGTCCACGTTTCCAGCGTCACAGCAGATTCCATCAGCAGAATGGTTCGAGCCAGAAGGTAAGATTTAACATCGAGGTGTGTAGTTTGATTTCTGTGCTTCATGTTCAGACCTCAGGTTCATCGATTAAACTACAAACGATTAATCGAGTAAATTTTTCGATCAAACTTAAAAACACGACACACAACAACAGCGAATAAGGGAAATAAAAGTAAATAAGCCTCTGGATGTTGGATTGTAGTTCTAGAACCATGTACCTGGCTGTCCACGTACTTTTGGTCCTGTGCCCCTCATTAGATCTCAGTCACGTGTGTTGTGTACCGCAGTAACTCTTGTTTAGTTTTATTCTCCATTGCCTTTGTAGTTCTACAATTCTAGACTGTAGTCCCCTGTTGGTTCTCTGTTCTCTGTTGGTCAGGAGCATCACAGAACAGGTCTAATTTGGGTGGTGGATTGTTTATTGTCAGTTCTGCAGTGACACTGATGTGGTGAGGGGGTTTTAGTGCAGCAGTGCTGCTGGAGTTTCATTTAGACACCTCAGTGTCACTGCTGGGATAGGAATAATGCACCAAGCAAATAATCCCTGCTCTGTGGTGGTACTATTGGGATTCTGACCATTAGAACAGAGTAAAGGGGACGTACACAGTATGTACTGTAGAACACTAACAGATGGACTACAGTCTGGAATTGTAGAACTACAAAGTCCATCTGGATTCTGAATGGGATGTCACTTGAGTTCATAAGCTGAAGAGTCAATACCTTTGGTGATGTAATGTATAATACATGGGCCTTGGCATTGTTAAAGGATACTGTGTGTTGAATGATCTATAGTGTATTGCATATTATTGTATTATATTTAGTTGAAAGGTTGTGTACTGTGAATCTTGATCCACTCTGTCCTTTATAAACAGGGTGGCGAGACGGCCCAAAGCCAAAAAGGTTAAAGAGTATGACAGCGATGATCCTGCCTGCTATGAGAATGAAAAACTCCCAGATACAGTAAGAGATTCGTTTGGAGAAATGTGATGGTTTAGGAAGACGTCCGTAAACAGAACCATGTGTGCGAGACATTAGGATACGTTTACATTTACATTCCATCCGGTCATTTATCAGACGCTTTTATCCAAAGCGACTTCCAAGGTGAGCACAGGGTTAATCACAACATCCCTGCAGCAATGAGGGTTAAGGGTCTTGCTCAAGGACCCACACTGGTAACTTCAGTGGACTTGGGATTTGAACCCAAAACCTTCAGATTGATAGCCCAACACCCTGACCACTGAGCCACCACACACAGAGCCATGTGTGCGAGACATTAGGATACATTTACATTACATTTGTTCATTTCAAGTCCTAGCCTACCTAAAGGGCACCGGATTGAAGTTTCAAATATAGATTAAATTAGTATTGACATCTAGATGCATGCCTAACCTCTCTTGCCCTGTAAATAAGGGGGTATACGAGTATACAGGGCATTAAACAAATAAACAAACATTATGGTCATTTATTGGACGCTTTTATCCAAAGCGACTTCCAAGGTGAGCACAGGGTTAATCACAACATCCCTGCAGCAATGAGGGTTAAGGGTCTTGCTCATGGAGCCACATTGGTAACTTCAGTGGACCTGGGATTCGAACCCCCAACCTTCAGATTGATAGTCCAACACCCTAACCACTGAGCCACATTTTCACTGCAGAGTTGACCGTGAGGCCGTTCTGACAGAACAAGAAGTCAAGGTTCTGTCTCGTAATTGTCATTGCTGCGGTGCTCTGGCAGTGTTATGGATGTAGAGCTGAAGATACCGCAAAGAGAACAGGGCACCAATCTATTGCTGGGCACACACACACACACACACTATTTAGAGCAGCCGCCACATTGAATCCATGTTTTTGGACTGCGGGAGGAAACTGGAGAACCCAGAGGAAACCCATGTGGACACGGGGAGAACATGGAAACTGCACCCAGACTGGGATTCGAAGCTAAATCCCCAGCGCTGAGAGGAGAACATGCTAACCACTAAGCCACCGTGCCACCCCACTGAAAGAGCATTTTCGATATTCAGCCAAATAATGGTTTCCTTGCGCCAACAATATTCTGTACATCCTGTCAGTCTGGTGATATCATCATTATAGTGATCGTAGTTGGGATGTTGGTGCGTTTTGCTTGGGACCCGTCGTATTAAACGTCTTTCTTTGGTTCCTTTAAACAGAGTTCATCCAAGTTTGCCGAGGACCAAATCGACGAGTTTCACAGCAAGAAGATCAAAGTGAGTCGCGGCTCTTGTTGCTCTTGGTCTGAAATGGGTTCTTCACTAACGAGCGGTTCTTTTGCAGAATCTTTTAGCTGCTGGCGTTCAGATGGACAGCGAGGAGGATGACGATGCTGTACATGAGGTGCGGTTATATTCTGCTTACCATCAACATGTAGAGCAGAGCCCTTCAGGCCAAATGGCTTCCAGAGGCAATCCGGGGCAAACGTGGGCTTGTGGTTAAGGACCAGCCTTGTGACCTAAAGGTCCCTGGTTCAATTCCCAGTTTGATTTCAGGTCCCACCAAGTACTGTGGCTGAAGTGCCCTTGGGCAAGGCACCTAACCCCAATTGCACCTGGGTGCCGTGTACAAGGCCTCCCCACATTCTTGGCGGGCCGGGAGGGTTCCACATGCCCATCTAGGGGAGAGTGTTTTAGGTGCTAGAGGTAACGTGAATCTGTCATTGGGCACACACATAGACTATATAGGGGCAATCACTATATAATATATATATATATATATATATATAGGCGGCACGGTGGCTTAGTGGTTAGCACGTTCGCCTCTCAGCGCTAGGGATTCCCGGTTCGAATCCCCATCTGGGTGGAGTTTCCATGTTCTCCCTGTGTCTGCGTGGGTTTCCTCCGGGTTCTCCGGTTTCCTCCCACAGTCCAAAAACATGGAACAAGTTAATTGAATTCTTAAAATTGCCCCCTATAGAGTGTGTCTGTGTGAGTGAGTGTGTGCCCAGCGATGGATTGGCGCCCTGTCCTGGGTCTATCTGCCCAGCGCCCGAGACGTTCTCCCCTGGATGGGCATGGGGAACCCCACCGCGACCCTAATAGAGGATAAGCGGGAGATAATGAATGAATGAATATATATATATATATATCGACCGATATGGGTTTTTTAATGGCCGATGCCGATATTTAGATGACAGAAGTGGCTGATGGCCGATATATCAAGCCGATATTACCAGTTTTTATTACAACTAATCAAGTACAATAATAATAATAATAATAAACAAGACACAAAAGTAATCAGACAGTTTATCACGGTCTACTTTTTGTTATACAGAGTGCAATATTAAAAACATACAACTTTAAATGACACATTATTAATGAAAGTGTCAGTGTACCTAAACATAAGCAGATAGCAGCATCTTTTTAGAATGAATTTTTATTGATGAACATTGCACAATGCACACAGAACAACATTCAATCAACTTTTTGAACTAACGAGCCAATTTAGCTCATTTAGATAAATAAATAAAATATTAACAACCAAATATTGTAGTTTGTAGTGTGAAAAAAGTACTTATTTGAATATCTCAAGAAAAAAAATTCATGAACTGAACTTTGAACTAGTTCAGAATTAAAATAGTGAACTTTGAACATGAAATGTTGACATTGAGCATGTATGAACTGAACTTGAACTAGTTCAGAAAAGCTGTGAACTGGCACAACACTGTCTGTAAGCTAGCGTCAGTTAGTGCTAGCAATATGTAGCGTTAGCTAGCCAGTTATACAAACAGTAAACACTGTATATATTACAAATAGCATCCCGGAACATTATTATAGCGTTAGCTAGCGCTAATTAGCTATAGTTGGCCAGTTTAGGGCGGCACTGTGGCTTAGTGGTTAGCATGTTCTCCCCTCAGCGCTAGGGACTCCCGGTTCGAATCCCCATCTGGGTGGAGTTTCCATGTTCTCCCCGTGTCTGCGTGGGTTTCCTCCGGGTTCTCCGGTTTCCTCCCACAGTCCAAAAACATGGATCAAGTCAATTGAATTCTCCAAATTGCCCCATATAGAGTGTGTGTGAGTGAGTGTGTGCCCAGGATGGATTGTTGTTCTGTCCTGGGTCTATCTGCCCAGCGCCCGAGACGTTCTCCCCTGGATGGACATGGGGAACCCCCCCGCGACCCTAATAGAGGATAAAGCGGGAGATAATGAATGAATGGCCAGTTTAGCTGTTCAAGTAGTTGTAAGCTTACAGTTCTAAATAAAACTATTGGCATTTTTTCTCTAAATAACATAATCGCTGTAATTATGCAGACAGTAAACACTTTATACATTACAAAGAGCAGCCACTAACAAATACTGACAGTTAAAAGAGAAACCGTTTTCTCTCTTGAGCATTGAGTGACGTTCTGCCGGAAGAACACTAGGGGCCGCTCTAAGCAAAAGTTAGATCAAATGACTATTCAGTCATTGAGCCAGAATGACGGAGCTGCCCACAGCGTTGCCTGTAGGCATTGTTTAAATATCAGCCTTGTGCGCTCATATATCGGCCGATGCCTATTATTTAAAAATACCAAACATCGGTCGATCACTAATGTCTATATATATATATAAATATATATATATGTATATATATATGTGTGTGTGTGTATATGTATGCATGTATGTATGTGTGTGTGTGTGTATATATATATATATATATATATATATATATATATATATATATATATATATATGCTCTTCCCTAGATGGGCATGGGTAACCCCACCATGACCTCAGTATGTAATGTTGGATAGCCTTGTACACCGTGCCTGGGTTGCAATTGGGGTGTCCAAGGGCAATTCAACCATAGTACTTGGTGGCCAAGCAAAATTAGAGCTTCCAATTTCCCCACGCTGACACGGGGCAACATGGAAACTACCCAGTTTGGGATTCGACCCTGGATCCCCAGCACCGACAGGCGAACATGCTACACCACCATGCCGTCCTTGCTTTAATAAGCTGATAACAGATGTATATGGCACTAATCAGTGATTATGGATTCTTTAGGAAGAAATCATGCCCCTGACTCTTGAAGATTCAGATGAGGAGGATGATGAAGAGGAGCAGGATGTCAGCGACGAGGACCAAGAGGAGAGCGACATGGAAAGTGATTTAGACGGAAAGAAGGAGGATGGTACGCTTATCTTTCCAAACTGTTTAAAGGTCGTTTTGATGCTCAGTTTATGGATTGCTTTCATTGGCGTTGTGCGTGTGTTCCCGTTACGGCGCTGTTCTAACAGATCTGCCCAACGACATGGCCTGGGGCAGCAAGAAGAGGAGCTACTATAACTCCGATTATACCGTCAAAAGTAAGATTTGAACCTTATCACGTTCGTTATCGGCTTCAATTGAATTTCACGTTAAGGATTGGAAATGAGGTTTGTGACTTGTTCAGAGGGAAAGACCTTGGAGGAGGTCGATGCAGAGGACAAGGAGGAAGAGGAGGAGGCCATAAACATTCAACAACGATTAGCAGCCGACCTTAGTGAAGAAGACTTTGATCTGAATCTGCTGCAGGTAAGAGTTACTTGTCCTTTATTGTTATAATAATTTATTTATTTTATTTAATATATATTTATATATATATATCTATATATATATATAAGCGGCACGGTGGCTTAGTGGTTAGCATGTTCTCCTCTCAGCACTGGGGATTCCCGGTTCGAATCCCCATCTGGGTGGAGTTTCCATGTTCTCCCCGTGTCTGCGTGGGTTTCCTCCGGGTTCTCCGGTTTCCTCCCACAGTCCAAAAACATGGATCAAGTTAATTGAATTCTCAAAATTGCCCCCTATAGAGTGTGTCTGTGTGAGTGAGTGTGTGTCCAGCGATGGATTGGCACCCTGTCCTGGGTCTATCTGCCCAGCGCCCGAGACGTTCTCCCCTGGATGGGCATGGGGAACCCCACCGCGACCATAATAGAGGATAAGCGGGAGATAATGAATGAATATATATATATATATATATATATATATATATATATATATATATATATATATATATATATATATATATATATATATATATATATATATATATATATGTGTGTGTGTGTGTGTGTGTATATATATATATATGGTCTTGGGCGGCACGGTGGCTTAGTGGTTAGCACGTTTGCCTCTCAGCACTAGGGATTCCCGGTTCGAATCCCCATCTGGGTGGAGTTTCTATGTTCTCCCCGTGTCCGCGTGGGTTTCCTCCGGGTTCTCCGGTTTCCTCCCACAGTCCAAAAACATGGATCAAGTTAATTGAGTTCTCCAAATTGCCCCATATAGAGTGTGTCTGTGTGAGTGAGTGTGTGCCCAGAGATGGATTGGCGCCCTGTCCTGGGTGTATCTGCACAGCACCCGAAACGTTCTCCCCTGGGTGGGCATGGGGAACCCCCCCCCACGACCCTAATAGAGGATAAAGCGGAAGATAATGAATGAGTGTATATGTGGTCTTTGAAGTTCTACAGTTAAGTTACATTCTGTAGTCCATCTGTTTTTCTACATACTCTTAGTCCACTTTAGCATGTTCTCTGATGATCAGAACCCCCACAGAGGAGGCATTATGGTGGTGGAGGATTCTCAGTACTGCAGTGTTACTTGTGATGGGGGTGTGTGAGTGTGTGTTGTGCTGCTACGAGTGGATCAGACACAGCAGTGCTGCTGGACAGAGAACGGTCCACCAATCAGAACTACAGGGGTATGATCCACTAGTACCATCATCCACCACCCTAATGATACTGCTCTACTTATCATACAGATGGACTTTGTAGTTCATCTGTTTCTTTACATACATTGAAAGTCTGAGTTAGTATGTGTTCTGATGATCAGGGTCCCTACAAAGGAGGTGTTAGAGTGGTGGAGGATTCTCAGTACTGCAGTGATACTGACATGGTGGTGCAGATGTTGGTGTGTTGTGCTGGTATCACAACATAGTGATCAGAACATACAGGGGTCTGATCCACTCGTACCATCATCCACCTCCCTAATGCTACCTGCTCTGTGGGTTCTGATCCTTTAAGCCTCTCTTCGTTTTGTTTGTTGACTAATAAATCCTAATGAGCTGTATTAATGTGCTCCGTCACTCCTGTGGTTGGTCAGGAGTTTGCAGTCGATGCTGAAACCGAGAAGACAGAAAAGACCGAAGAGCAGGAGGAGAGGATTGTAAAGAATCTGAAAACGATGACGCAGAAAGAAAAGTTCAAGCTGCTCAAGAAAGAAAGTCCAGAATTCCTTGAGCTGGTTCAAGATTTCAAAGCAAAGGTACTGAATTAAAAACCTCATTTATTTAAAAGATAAGGCTGTTGCTGACCGTTCTGCATTAATACTTATGTTTGACATTATAATATTATATAATGGGGAGGCACAGTGGCTTAGTGGTTAACATGTTCTCCTCTCAGGGCAAGGGTCACGGGGGGGTTCCCTATTCCCATCCAGGGCTTATAAACCCAGGACAGGGCGCCAATCTATCACTTGGCACACACTCACTCACACAGACACACTCTATATAGGGCATTTTGGAGAATTGCCCTTGATCCAGGGCGGCACGGTGGTTTAGTGGTTAGCATGTTCTCCTCTCAGCACTAGGGATTCCCGGTTCGGATCCCAATCTGGGTGGAGTTTCCATGTTCTCCCCGCGTCCGCATGGGTTTCCTCCAGGTTCTCCGGTTTCCTCCCACAGTCCAAAAACATGGATCAAGGTCAATTGAGTTCTCCAAATTGCCCCATATAGAGTGTGTCTGTGTAAGTGAGTGTGTGCCCAGCGATAGATTGGCGCCCTGTCCTGGGTTTATCTACCCAGCACCGGAAACGTTTTCCCCTGAATGGACATGGGGGACCCCCCCGCGACCTTAATAGAGGATAAAGCAAAAGATAATGGATGGACCTTGATCTATGTTTTTTGGACTGTGGGAGGAAACCCACACGGACACGGGGAGAACATGGAAACTCCACCCAGATTGGGATTCGAACCGGGAATACCCAACACTGAGTGGAGAACATGCTAACCCCTAAGCCACTGTGCCGCTCTAAGATCAAAGCGTTTGTCAGTGAGCTCATGTAAATGTTTAACGGTGTATTTCTCGTGTGAAGCTTACAGAACTAAAAGATGAAATCCAGCCTCTTGTGCAAATGGTGAGAGATGGACGGATTCACCCAGGGAAGGTACGCCGGCTGACCCCGGACTGCTTTAGTCTTTCATACAGAGTGAACATGATGTAACTAAACTCTGTAATTCTTTTCCAGGGAGCAGATTATCTGATAACCAAGCAGCAGCTTTATCTCCAGTACGTGAGCTGAGTTTGTGAGCGTGTTCCGAGTTCGTCGAGGTGTTTCTCTAATGTCTGTAATGTATTGCCTCCATTTAATTTTCAGCTATTGCACCAACATAAGTTTTTACTTGATTTTAAAAGCCAAGCGAATCCCAGCGCACAGCCACCCGGTGATCGAGAGACTAGTGACCTACCGAAACGTAAGTACAGCTTCTCATGAGACACGTTTTATACCAGAGCCGCCTGGACTCCATCCATACATCCATCATCATCTGCTTTATCCTCTACTTGGGGGTTCCCCATGCGCCATCCAGGGGAGAACGTTTCGGGTGCTGGGCAGATACAACTAGGACAGGACACCAATCTATAACTGGACACACACTCACTCACGCAGACACACTCTATATGGGGCAATTTGGAGAATTCAATTGACTTGATCCATGTTTTTGGACTGTGGGAGGAAACCGGAGAACCCGGAGGAAACCCACACGGTCACAGGGAGAACATGGAAACTCCACCCAGAATGGGATTTGAAGTGGGAATCCCCAGCACTGAGAGGAGAACATGCTAATAACCAAGCCACCATTCCATCCATCCATTTTCTGCTTTATCCTCTACTTGGGTCGTGGAGGGATGGTGGGGTTCCCCATTCCCATCCAGGGGAGAACGTCTCGAGCGCTGGGCAGATACACCCAGGCAGGGCGCCAATCCATCACTGTCCACACTCACTCACACAGACACAGTCTATATGGGGCAATTTGGAGAATTCAATTGACTTGATCCATGTTTTTATACTGTGGGAGAACATGGAAACTCCACCCAGATTGGGATACGAACCGGGAATGCCCAGCACTGAGAGGAGAACATGCTAACCATATGATGTTTTTATGATTATTCATAATGTATCTTTTGCTTTGTGTAGTTAATTAATGAACTTGGAGTTCTCGATGCCAAATTAGCTCCTCAAACGCGACGGCTGCTGTCTGGAAAGCAGGGAGACGGCGCGTCTAAAAAGCTTGCGAGCGCAAAACACGTCAAGCAGCCCACGGTGAGAGTTCGTTTCTGTGCGTCCTCCTGTACTGTCACTGGTTCCAGGTCTGTAAGAGCTTTTACACGCTGCTCGTTGTAGACGTCGGTAACGGGTGGTACGGAGGAGGAGGATGAGGAGGACGAGGACGAGTCGGAGTTGGATGAGGAAGCTGCTCTGCGTTTTTATAAAGGCTTCGAGGAAAGACTGAAACTAAGAGGAAAGAAGAGGAAGAAGAAGTCACAGTTGGAGGACGGGTGAGGGGCGGAGTCACGTGATCAGACTCGCAGGTAAATGATTCGATCTCTTTACTCATCACTGATCTGTGTTCAGTGAAACCACGGAGAAGAGGGGAGAGGACGGAGAGACGGATGGAGATCAGAAACGAGGCATTACATATCAGGTACTGTAAACAGAGAGACACACACACATACAGAATGAGAGAGAGAGAGACACACACACGCACAGAGAGAGAGACACAAACACGCACAGAGAGAGGGAGAGANCGCAGGTAAATGATTCGATCTCTTTACTCATCACTGATCTGTGTTCAGTGAAACCACGGAGAAGAGGGGAGAGGACGGAGAGACGGATGGAGATCAGAAACGAGGCATTACATATCAGGTACTGTAAACAGAGAGACACACACACATACAGAATGAGAGAGAGAGAGACACACACACGCACAGAGAGAGAGACACAAACACGCACAGAGAGAGGGAGAGAGACACACACACACACAGAGTGAGAGAGAGAGACACACACACACTCACAGAGAGAGACACACACACACGCACAGAGAGAGAGACATACAGAGACAGACACACAGCGTGAGAGATACACACACACACAGGGTGAGGGAGACCCACACA
>JAFMOD010000104.1:1063885-1095415 GCA_019802435.1 Corydoras maculifer | reverse complement strand
CGACCCTAATAGAGGATAAAGAGAAGATAATGGATTTATGGAGGTTCCATTAAAATTTCTATAATCAATACGATATTTTTAGCTCCTTTCAGTTCAATAAAATCATCCCTTGGTATGGCCCCATCACAGAGCAGGTATTATGTGGGTGGTGGCTGATTCTCAGCACTGCGCTGACACTGTGATGGTGGTGTGTTGGTATGTGTTGTGCTGGTATGCGTGGTCCTGATACAGCAGTCCTCCTGGAATCGCCTGCCACCTCAGTGATGCCGCTGAACGGAGTAGAACCCGCCGGCCAAAGCCGTCAAGCCACCAGCATCCTGTCGGCTGTGTCTTGTGGGCACTTATGAAGGATTAGAGAATGACGAACTCGAACCATGCAGCTACAAATGAGCCTCTGTCTCTGGCAACAATAGCATGAAGTCAATAAAAGTTTTACTGTCCTAAGTATAATGTAGTAAGTGCTTATAAACGTGTCCTCAACCCAAATTGAGAGCAATTTCAAAGAATTTTGTAGTCTATATAACGCCGCTGATCTTGTTAAGATGATCCGGATTTCTAGAGGCCTAAACAGTTTTCACTTATAAACAATAAATTATGTCTAGAGAACCATGAATTTTTATTTCACTCATTTTGCAACATGAGCTGAGCGGAAAGGCAGTGTAAAGATCGCTGGTTATTAATTCGGGAGTCCTGTTTCCCGAGTCTGTCAGACGTGGAGTCGGTTCGTACTTGAGGAAGTTCTTAAATCTCATTGACACTTCACTTGGAGCCCTTTATCAATGCCTTCTTTATTATTGGATGTTTTATTCCAGGTTACAGTTATCTAAATGGCTACTTTTATACTGGGTGGTTGGTAGGATAAGTTCTTCCACAACAGCGATTTTCAACTAATGGGTTGAAAATTTATTCATTCTCTACTAGGGTCGCCGGGGGGAGAACGTTTCGGGCGCTGGGCAGATACACCCAGGACAGGGCGCCAAGCTATAGCTGGACACACACTCACTCACACACACACACTCTATATGGGGGAATTTGGAGAACTCAATTGACTTGATCCATGTTTTTGGAACCGGAAACTGGAGAACCCTGAGGAAACCCATGCGGACACGGGGAGAACATGGAAACGCAACACAGATTGGTATTCGAACCGGGAATCCCTGGCGCTGAGAGGAGAACATGCTAACCACTAAGCCACCGTGCCGCCCAAAAGGGAAACGAGTTCTTAAAATGTTGGTACCTAGCAGGGCAATCTGAGTGCAGTTTGCTTGGGCACTTAGCTGTAAACTCTTTCTGCACACCGACGCTTATTACGATCAATAAACGTCAGGTAATCGATTGCATCAATAATGCACACATTATGTGAGGTCATTTTGCAGACGCTTTTATCCGACACGACTTACAAGAATCCAAACTTGATGGTTGGGGTCAGTTTATTCGATGGGTCAGCTGTGATGCGGCTCCTGTGGAGCAATCAGGGTTAAAGGCCTCGCTCATGGACCAACCCTGGTAACTTCAGTAGACCCTATATATGAACCCCCGCCCATAACTATGACCTATAACTGCACCATAATTGGGTCTGATCTGGGAGCGGTAGCTCAGTGGTTAGGGTGTTGGGCTATCAATCTGAAGGTTGGGGGTTCAAATCCCAGGTCCACTGAAGTTACCAATGTGGGTCCTTGAGCAAGACCCTTAACCCTCATTGCTCCAGGGATGTTGTGATTAACCCTGTGCTCACCTTGGAAGTCGCTTTTTTCTGCTTATTAGCCATTTATTTTATTTTTTGCATGACCAATCCACATACTGTGATTAGTCAGAATGCCCTATTCGCTAGCATTGTAGTTCTTCTTTTTAGTCAGGGTGGTTCCCCTAAAGAAAAGGGACATTTGCTGACGTCACCGCTTACCTGATGGAATATTGGGCTGGTTGCGCTTAATTTGTCTGTTTTGTAGAAACCGATATTTTATTTATCAGTGATCTGGCTCCGGTCCAAGAACAGCAACACAATGATTAGTGTCTATACGTGAATATGGAAAATACTGGCTTCAGACCTGTTTGTCTTTTGCTTGTAGACGCTCCGAAAACAGAAAAATGATTGAATCTTTTTCAACAAGTTCGAACATGTCTTACAGTTCCTAGGTGAAATGTGTGTGTTTTGGGATATATGGGCGCATCGCAGCGCGGGACAGGTTCAAACACTGATTTATTAAAAGGACAACAGTTTAGTGTTGTATTTGGTATCAAGGCAGCGTGCACAGGACACGTGGACTCTCAGTCCGGCCACATCCTAATCTATTTAATATGAAATATTAGACAAACCCTTCCTCTCGCGAAGACCAAATCGATACTGAACACTTTATTAGACATAAGTCTTTCCCTGATCATAATTAAATCAGCAAAGACCCGTTTGGTCAAGCGGCAGTCCTTACAGATGATGGATGAATCAGGCCCTCCCGTCAAAGTGAAGTGATGGTGATCTATTTTGCCTTCTGTGATTACACAGAGAACACGGTCCTCCACATTTAAGCCACCCGTTTTACATTTAAGCAGTGAAACACACACATATACATGAAGTGAACACACGTGCCTGGGTCTTATGTACATGACGACCGAGGGGCAATTGGGGCACTTCAGCCATAGAATTTGGTCAGACTTTCAGCTCACAAGACTGGTTCCTTAAACACATTGTTATGAAAAAAAAAAGGTTAATAAACTGATCATCTGCACATGAGCCTGTCGGGAACGCTGATCACTGAGTAACTTGATTCTGGTTCCTCTAGCAACGAAGCACTGCCATCTAGTGGGCAAATTAAAGAACACAGGTTATAAAAAACAGCTGAATCGGGAATCGGCTGGTTGTTTATATATATATATATATATATATATATATATATATATATATATATATATATATACATTTATATACATACACATATACAGTGTATGTATATATATATATATATATATATATATATATATATAAGTATTGTGAATCACGCATTGATTCGAATGTGAAGCACTCAGAGGTGTGTGTTATTGTCAATGATGTCACAGCTGGACAAACAGCTCAGCCAATCAGATTTTATAATGTGACCTAATTACTGTAATTAGTTCTTATTGGCCTGTCTCATAAGTGACTTGGTCCGGTCCGGTATGAATGAGTTACTGATGTGTGTTTTGGCTTTGGCGTTATGTATTTATGGATGGATGCTGATGAAGCATCCAAGCATCCATCAAGGGCACCGCTCCAAATACCTTTAAATCTCAATGCCCCAGACTGCAGGTATTTGCAAAATGTTGCATTTTTTTCAGAAGATGTGCCAATGCTGAGTTGATCGTAACCTGGTTGAACTCAACATGGCCGCTACTGTTTGATCTTGATACTCGCGTGATTGTAGAAAAGAAGGCCAACCTGTGGCTTGCTGGTTGTGTGTCAAAAACGTTGGAAATGAATGAGCATATTAAACTTTTGGCTGCAGCCTGACCTTTTACAGTTATAAAAATACTACATACCTACCGATATTACCTGAGTTAAACGTGTCGTCTCATGGGTTGGCAGCTCTTTGCAGAACTTGTAAGCTCTTAATAGTCCAGTACATTCACTTTTGTGGTAGGACATAAATAATTTGTGTAGCTACAGACGGGAAACTCTAAATACACAGAGATAGCTTGTGAAGGATGTTAACCGCGATGCCTCATGTTCTGAAGGTTGTTGTATTCAGGTGGTTCACTGTGTTATTGCCACAGGTGGAGAAGTGTTGAGGAACCACAACGATTCTGTGAGGTCTGGTGTTAACACCATTATCATAACATTCTGAGTGCAATACTCTCATGGCTGTGTTGCAGTCTTAAATCACCTAGCATGATGCCAGATGTTTGCTGAGGTGGTGTAAAGCATGTCTCCACTGAGCTCTGGAGCAGCAGGAACATGTTCTGTGTTGTGATGAATCATGCTCCTTCATCTGGCACTCTGATGGATGTGCAGTGTGAAGTTTAATAGATTAGCGTTAGGGCTATAGGGGGCGTCCTAAGGTTATTGATGAGAGGTTTTAGGACACTTGATTTTGAACGAGTGTATACTGTAGGGGACAGTTTAGGGGGAGATGTTTGTCTAGCATTACTGTGTCCATGTGCTTAAAACATGGTTTATTAAGGCACGCCGGGGTAAGTTTAGTGTGGAGGTATGCGAGTGGTCCGCACAAATGCCCTGACCTGCCCGCCAGCAAACACTCTGACCTCACAAATCCTAAACCTTTAAAAGAAATCATACATACAAACTCAACTCTCATCTCATTGTCTTCTGCTCGGTCTTCTACTAGGGTTGTTGTGCTGGGGTGGGTTCCCCGATGTTCCCTATGCCTGTCCAGGGAGAACGTTTTGGGCACTGGGCACCGATGCTGGGCATACACTTAGTCACACAGACACGGTTTCCTCCCACAGTCCAAAAACATGGATCAAGTTAATTGAGTTCTCAAAATTGCCCCCTATAGAGTGTGTCTGTGTGAGTGAGTGTGTGCCCAGCGATGGATTGGCGCCCTGTCCTGGATCTATCTGCCCAGCGCCCGAGACGTTCTCCCCTGGATGGGCATGGGGAACCCCACCGCGACCCTAATAGAGGATAAGCGGAAGATGAATGAATGAATGAATATATATATAGACATAATATTAAGCAGCCAATTCACCTTGAATCCATGTTTTTGGATTGGGAAGAAACCAGAGAACCTAGATGGGAAAAACCCTTGAGGAGAACATGAATTCTCCAGGTCAGGATTCGAACCTGGACCCCTGGATCCCCTGGACCCCCAGTCCCCCCACACTTTCTTTATCTCCATGTATTAGGCCAGAAGGTCATTGCCACGTTGGGACACAATAAGGACCAGAGACAGGACTGAACTACAGTCTGACTCGTATCACCGTCAGAGCCGAGGACGTGGGGAAGAAAATTGACGCCCCTGCTGTAGGTTGCACTGATGGTCTGTGTGCAGGTTTTTAAAGAGAGGTAAGATGTGGAAGGGGCAGGAGGGGGAGCTGTCTTCTCCGGTGCTGCCACCGAGCTCCTGTTCCTGATGCTTCTGTCTTTGCAGCTCATCTTTCTTTAAATACCTGCACACAGACCATTAGTGGAACATACAGAGGGTGTGTCCTTTAGCTTCCCTATATTCCCTTTACCTTTTCTACCAACTGATATAGCTGTAATTGTGCTGATGTGACAATAAACCCCAAATATCTACCACCAGGTGAACCATACAGGGTGGTAGAACCTTTACCCAGCCCACTAATGGGTCCTTTGTGTCCCAGGGTGTGGACAGGGCAATGTAAAGGTAACAGAAGCATACAACCAGAACAAGAGTTACCACAGACACACCCCACATTACACTCTTTCACAAAATAACCTTTAAAGTTCATACAATCCTTACTTTTCTAGTTGAGAATGGAAGACCTAATGCTTCTCTTTGATTGGACGAGCCCAGGGCAAATCGATTGGAGAACCTGAGAACAGCACAGGCCTAATTATTAACGTTATTCAGTCACGCAGTATCCATCCATCCATTATCTTCCGCTTTATCCTATATTAGGGTCGTGTGTGTGTGTGTGGGGGGGGTTCCCTATGCCCATCCAGGGGAGAACGTTTCGGGCGCTGGGCAGATACACCCAGGACAGGACACCAATCCATCTCTGGGCACACACTCACTTACACACACACACACGCTCAATATGGGGCAATTTAGAGAACTCAATTGACTTGATCCATGTTTTTGAACTGTGGGAGGAAACCGGAGAACCCAGAGGAAACCCACGTGAACACGGGGAGAACATAGAAACTCCACCCAGAATGGGACTCGAACCGGGAATCCCCAGCGCTGAGAGGAGAACATGCTAAACCACCAAGCCACCGTGCCGCCCTCAGATTATTTTATAATCCTAAAATATATTCTTCTGCTCAATATCGCTGTATTGATCGATGTGTTGCGTACGAATGTCGAATAAACCACAACTGAAATATGTTGTAGAGCAAGAAAAGTAATTATATAATTATCAGAAACTTCTATGTAATTATTTCTATATAGTATAATTACCTGAAATGTATGTCATTATAATAATTTGTCCACTAATGGTTTTTTTAAAAGGGATTTTACGTTGATTCGTGTGTCGGGACGAGCTGTGAGGCGTCTTTACCCCTGCGCCGTTTGTAGCTGTAATATTAAATGGTTCAGAGTGGCTGTTGTTAGGCATACGGTAATCATTACATGCCAGGATGTGAGAGCGGCTTTGTAGCGGCATCATCTCCAGTCTGATTTCCCCTTTGCCTAAAGCCTTCACAGTGGGCATCCTGCCTTTTAGCTTAAATGTACCTGTAAACTGCTGGCATTTTGCATTCTTCTTACTCTGTCTTTGCTAAGTGATGCCATAGGCTAGAGACCAGATGGGCCAGCTTTATATAGATGGATGCTTTTCAGCCTCATCCTTTGATGCTCTGTCATTGTGTTTTTGGTGAGTGGTGCATACTGCGCCTAATGAGCTTTCCTCAGGGGGGGGGGGGGGGGGGGGGGGGGGGGGGGGGGGGGGGGGGGGGGGGGGGGGGGGGGGGGGGGGGGGGGGGGGGGGGGGGGGGGGGGGGGGGGGGGGGGTTTTTTTTTTTTTTTTTTTTTTTTTTTTTTTTTTTTTTTTTTTTTTTTTTTTTTTTTTTTGCAGCTGGCCATCGATTTTTCTCCGTCATGAATTCTGTAACTCATTTTGTTTAATGTTATGATGTCACACTTTCATTTCTCTTATTTTGTTTTGTCGGTAAGGCTGAATTTTTATCAGATGCCCCCAAAAACGCCCCCTTCTTGCTTCATTATCAATTTTCACTTATATAGCTGGACTTTGTAGTACAATTACAGATTGTAGTCCATCTGTGTTCTTTGTTGTTGTTAGTCCCCTGTTGGTTCTCTGTTCTCTGTTGGTCAGGAGCATCACAGAACAGGTCTAATTTGGGTGGTGGATTGTTTATTGTCAGTTCTGCAGTGACACTGATGTGGTGAGGGGGTTTTAGTGCAGCAGTGATGCTGGAGTTTCATTTAAACACCTCAGTGACACTGCTGGGATAGGAATAATGCACCAAGCAAATAACCCCTGCTCTGTGGTGGTACTATTGGGGTTCTGACCATTAGAACAGAGTAAAGGGGACGTACACAGTATGTACTGTAGAACACAAACAGATGGACTACAAAATGGAATTGGAGAACTACAAAGTCCATCTTTACAGGAAGTGGAACTGACAACATATATATGTATATTCACACACACACACACACACACACACACACACACACACACACACACAAACACACTGAGGATGTTATGCCCTGTAGTCCAGCCTCCTCTCACATGTTTTTTTTTTTTTTTTTTTTTTTTTTTTTTGTCTCTTACTGAAGTCATTATTTAAACGGCTGTCCATGAGTTGAAGTTCTCGGTCCCCTGTTGGCAAATAGGCTCCAGACTCGCTGAAAGCTCTGCTGCTCTTTCTCAAACTTCACCCCTCGGTGCTTTTGGTTTCCTTGACGTTTTGTTGTGATGCTGTGATATTCCCACGTGCTTGCACTTTAATGTTGCTTTCTAAAGACGTTATGTACAATTGTGTTAATTGCATCCTTTTTAAATGACATTGACGTTGATGGTAGGTTTTCACACATTCACGTCGGACTGAAGTGATGGAGCTCTCTTATGTCTGACAGTTTGTAGTATATTTATTTGCCATGACTCCTCTGATAATGTTTTTTTAATATCGTGTTTCAATTATGAAGCAGATGAAAAAAAAAAAAAAGAATTTCCGTTTTCTCCCCATGTCTGCAAGGGTTTCCTCCGGTTCCTAACGTTAATGTGGATTCAAGGCGAATTGGATGGTCTGAATTGTTCCTGTATAAAGTTTGTGTGTGTGTGTGTGTGTGTGTGTGTGTGTGCATGCCCAGCAATGGGTTGGTACCCTGTCCTGAGTGTATCTGTCAAACACCCCAAACGTTTTACCCTGGACTGTCTAAATTATCCATCCTACCATTATCTTCCGCTTTATCCTCTACAAGGGTCGCGGGGGGGTTCCCCATGCCCATCCAGGGGAGAACGTTTCAGGTGCTGGGCAGATACACCCAGAACAGGACACCAATCTATCACTGGGCACAAACTCAGACAGACACACTCTATATGGGGCAATTTGGAGAATTCAATTGACGTTGACCCATGTTTTTGGACTGTGGGAGGCGAACCCGGAGGAAACCCACACGGACACGGAGAGAACATGGAAACTCCACCCAGATTGGGATTCGAACCGGGAATCCCTAACACTGAGAGGAGAACATAACACTAAGCCACCGTGCCACCCTTTCTAGATTATGAGATGAGATGAAAATGTTTCTAAAGATTGTATTCTGAAGGCAGCGTGTTTTGTTTACTCACAGCTGGGAGTCTGATGCTATAAATTTCAATTTGTTTCAGAAATTCCATTTCTAGCAGATTTGTTTGTAAGTGAGTTACAGATAACGTTGTGTAAAGCGGTTATCCTTTTGATTTCTAACTCCAGACACATTTGCCTTCAACTCAAGTCATAGATTCAATTTATTCCGCAAATGAAATGGCTTTAACTCGTCCAGAACCCAACGTTAAGTGCGTTTTCGTAACTTGAAATAAAGGTTTATTACAACATCCTGTAGTGCGGTGCGGTGCACTGTCAGTCTTAATCTGTGCTGCTTTGTAACCAGATCGTTTGTTGATGAATGGTAATGTTAAGCTTCTGATAAAATCTCGCCCCAATCTGAGTGACGGGTTGAGCTTAGTGCTTCGGAAACAAGGGACCGGGGTGAACAGGAGACTGAAGGAAGCCCGGTTTGTTAGTTTTGGTTCTAAGTAGGGCTGCAACTACCGATTATTTTGATAATCGATTAATCGGTCGATTATTTTTTTTCGAATAATCGATGAATCGGATAACTAAAAAAAATTTCCCATGTCTTTACATTAACATTCAATCATTTATCAGACGCTTTTATCCAAAGCGACTTACAAATGAGAACACCACAAGTCAGTAGTTATGAAGAAAACCAGCTAAACTGTAGAATTATTAAGCAGGTCAATAAATGTCTGCTTTTATTTACAATATGAGTTTAAGGAATCCTATTAGCCCAAAGACAATTAAACACAAATCTCACACACTGACACACTATGTAGCATAGTGTGAAAAAAATAATAAATTACATAAATTGACACAAATTAAATCTCTAATATGTTACCTACAAGTTGTATGTATAAAGTACATTTAAACACTGAGGGTGGCACGGTGGCTTAGTGGTTAGCATGTTCTCCTCTCAGCGCTAGGGATTCCTGGTTCGAATCCCAATCTGGATTTTCCATGTTCTCCCCGTGTCAGCGTGGGTTTCCTCTGGGTTCTCCGGTTTCCTCCCACAGTCCAAAAACATGGATCAAGGTCAATTGAATTCTCCAAATTGCCCCATATAGAGTGTGTTTGTGTGAGTGAGTGTGTGCCCAGTGATAGATTGGCACCCTGTCCTGGGTGTATCTGCCCAGCGCCTGGATAAGCATGGGGAACCTTCCCCCCATGACCCTAATAGAGGATAGAGCTGAGGATAATGGATGGATGTTTGATTCTGTTATTATTCATTCATTCTCTTTCGCTTATTCCTTTATTAGGGTCGTGGAGGGAATGGGGGGGGGGGGGTTCTCTATTCTCATCTGGGGAACCTTTTGGGTGCTGGGGAGATACACCCAGGACAGGGTGCTGGGCTCCCTCACTCACACATTCATACACAAAACACACTTTATATGGGGCAATTTCGAGCACTTAATTCAATTTGCCTTGAATCAGTTTTTGGACTGTGGGAAGAAACTCATCTGGACACGGGGAGCTTCGAACACGGAATTCTTAGCGCTGAGAGGAGAACATGCTAAGCACTACACCCTGGACTCTGTTTGTTTTCTGAGTGTGTGGAGTTTGCACATTGTCACGCCGTCTGCATGCGTTTCCTTCAGGAGCTCCAGATTCCTTATACCTTTAATGACATGCAAGTCAAGTGGAGATGCTGAAGTACCTTCGGGGGTGAGTGTGTCCGTCTGTGTGATGGACTGAGGACACGACTCTAGTGTTTTTCTGTCTCTTTTTTTAGTGTGCACTGGGATAGGCTCAAGATTAAATGTAACGAGCTGATATCCGTATCAGATAATGTTCTGTGTACATGTCGACGTTGGTTTTCCTCCCATAGTCCAAAAGCATAGATTCAAGGTGAACTGGTGCTCTAAATTGCCCTTATATAGTGTGTGTGTACCTATTTGAGTGAGTGTGTGCCCAGTGATAGATTGGCACCCTGTCCTGTTCTCTCCTGAATGGACATGGGGAACCCCCCACCCCCCCATCCACACCCCTAGTAAAGGATTAAGTGCCAGAAATCAAAAGTTGAGCTTAAAATACTTTAAGGTGACGTCTTTATTCACAGCTCAAGTGTCTGATGCTTTGAATTTTTACTGGTTAGCATGTTCATCTCTCAGCACCGGGGGGGGGTGCATGTTCTCCCCGCGTCCCCGTGTGGGTTTCCTCCCACAGTCCGAAGCATGAATTTGGGGTAAATTAAATGCTCTAAATTGCCCCACATAGTGTGTAGCTGCCCAGCCCTGCCATGGGTGTATCTGCACAGCACCCAAGACGTTCTCCCCAAGATGGGCATGGGGAACCCCCACCCCCACCCCCCGTGACTTCAGTAAAGGATTAATCGGAATAAATTAATAAATAATGTTTGTCAACTAGTTTTTTTGTTGTATTGCAGATACTGTTATCCATCCATTCATTATCTTCCGCTCTGCCCTCTATTAGGTTTGGGGGGGGGGGTGCGAAGATACACCCAGGACAGGGCGCCAATCTATCATTGGACACACACTCACTTACACAAACACACTCTATATGGGGCAATTTTCACTTTTCAGAATTCAATTGACTTGATCTATCTTTTTGGACTGGAACATGGAAACTCCACCCAGATTGGGATACGAACCGGGAATCCCTAGCGCTGAGAGGAGAACATGCTAACCACAATTCTTTTGATTTCCAATTCCAGACATCATGTGTGCTGCTCCTCTAACATTGTGTTATGTTGTGTTTAACTCAGTTGTACGTTGTGTGATACAGATCGTAACGTTGATCATAATAAACGTGGTATTAGAACGTTGACTCAGATGTTCCGTTGTACAGAAGTACTATCCCTGCATCACCACTGTCGCCTGAGAACACTGTACATCGATGAAGAGCGTCATCACGCCTTGTTTTTGTGCGTTTTGTCCTCTAACTGCTTATTAATACAATTTCTCGGATTATTTCATAATTATTTCCCCCCAAAATCTCATGGCAAAGTATGTGAAATTGAGCCAGCGCCGTTTCTTCAAGCGAACTCCCCTGAGCCTTCAGCCTGTTTTTATTATTAATGTTATTCAGAAGCCAAATTTTGAGTTTTGCTCAGCTGGGTGCTTTAATCTATTTTTGCTGTAAATTAATGAATTTTTAAAGAGACTTTCGCTAGATGTGGATGAATGCTGGAATGCAGCTTCAGTTTGGAGAATCTCACCGCTCCCCCCCCCGGGAAGGGGAGTACACATCCATCCACTGAAGTACTATACTTTCATTTTTTATTAATGCCGGAGTACGCAGCGATAACTCCACCAGCCACTGACTTGAAAACTTATATTTTGAGATGCGCCTTAGCTTTGCAAACTTTCCGTCGTCCCATGTTGCTGTCCTACGTTTCCTACTGATTTTTTTTTTTTCCTGTTACAGCCTAATTTACCTTTGTTTAAAACTTCCAGATCCCTTGCATTGCAAAAATCCTGCACCGCAGGCAGATTATTAAAATAAAGCCACGGATGGCGGTGTAGATGCAGCTGTTGCCCCATAACAATTCGGCGCAAACCAATAAGGAATACAGCAGGTACTCAAAGTCGTGGGAGGGAATCAGCACAGGGCTGAATGACGGCGTTTTACAGCCCTGATGAGAAAGAGACGCTGATAATGTTTCCACATCTGAATGGGGCAGCATGGTGGCTTAGTGGTTAGCATGTTCTCCTCTCAGCGCTAGTGATTCCCGGTTCCAATCCTAATCTGGGTGGAGTTTCCATGTTCTCCCCGTGTCCGTGTGGGTTTCCTCCGGGTTCTCCGGTTTCTTCCCACAGTCCAAAAACATGGATCAAGGTCAATTGAGCTCCCCAAATTGCCCCATACAGAGTGCGTCTGTGTGAGTTAGTGTGTTCCCAGTGATAGATTGGCGCCCTGTCCTGGGTGTATCTGCCCAGCGCCCGAGACATTCTCCCCTGGATGGGCATGGGGACCCCCCCCCCCCACAACCCTAAAAGAAGATAAAGTGGAAGATAATGAATGAACCTGAATAAACAAGCAAAAAACAATAATGTTTTATGTATTCATTATTTTCTGATTTATCCTCTACTTGGTGGGGGGGGGGGGTTCCCTATGCCCATCCTGGATAAATTGTTTGGGGTGCTGGGCAGATACACCCAGGACAGGGCACCAATCCATCGCTGTGTATACACTCACTCACAAACAAACACTGTATGGGGCAATTTAGAGCATTCAATTTACCCTAAACCAGATTGGGATTCGAACCTGTGTTGAGAGACGAACGTGCTAAGCACTAAGCCACCAATCACGTTTTAATTACATGTAGTTATTACATTACAATTGTTAATATAAATAAAGACGATTAATTAATGGAATGTTGTCTAGTTTTATGACGACGCATAATTATGGAAAAACACTTTCATTTCCAGCAGCCGTAGTTATTAATTACTCTTCTACGTTTAATTTGTGCTTGGCTAAATATGACGAGCGTTTTTGGAATTCTTTAAAAGTTCAGTGTTGAACATGAGTACGGCTGTAATCATCACAGAGCCGGGTGTTGATTTGTTTAATAATGAAGTCTTGGTTCCTCTTTTCGTACCCACGCTGCCCACTAAAACCAGTCCGGTGTGTTTACCCTCCTATTTCTGCTCCTCCCACTTAATACTTTTGTCTACTTTTAAGTGTATGACTAATACAGGTTATATATTCAGCAATATTCCTGTGCCTTGCCAAATGTTAACGTTAATTTGCTGAAGGCCTCATGATGGGTCTCTGCTAACGATTTGGTCTCATCTTTTTTTTTTGTGTGTGTGTTTTATTCCTTCGTTGCATCTTCTGCAGTGACGCCCGTGTAACTGCCTATCACAGTCCAAAAAAATGGATCAAGGTCAGTTAAATTCTCCAAATTGCCCCATATAGAGTGTGTATGAGGGAGCGGTAGCTCAGTGGTTAGGGTGTTGGGTTATCAATCTGAAGGTTGGGGGTTCAAATCCCAGGTCCACTGAAGTTACCAATGTGGGTCCTTGAGCAAGACCCTTAACCCTCATTGCTGCAGGGATGTTGTGATGAACCCTGTGCTCAGCTTGTAAGTTGCTTTGGATAAAAGCGTCCAATAAATGACCAAATGTGATGTGTGAGTGTGTACCCAGTGATAGATTGGCGCCCTGTCCTGGGTGTATCTGCCCAGCGCCCGAAACGTTCAGTGGACCTGGGATTTGAACCTCCAACCTTCATATTGATAGCCCAACACCCTGACCACTGAGCTACTGCCTATTTGAGCAGTTTCCTCCCACAGTCCAAAAACATGGATCAAGGTCAATTAAATTCTCCAAATTGCCCCATATAGAGTGTGTCTGTGTGAGTGAGTGTGTGCCCAGCTATAGATTGGCGTCCTGTGCTGGGTGTATCTGCCCAGCGCCCGAAACGTTCTCCCCTGGATGGGCATGCGAAACCCCCTGCCTCCCTAGTAGAGTGTAGTTCCTCCCACAGTCCAAAAACATGGATCCAAGGTAAATCTGAATTGTCCCTTTAAAATCACACACTTTATAGGGGCAATTCAGATAGAGGCTGATTGTTCAAGGTCAATTGAATTTTCCAAATTGCCCCATATATAGTTTTTCTGTTTGGGTGAATGTGTGCCCACACTTAATTTGCTGAAGGCCTCATGATGGGTCTCCGCTAACGATTTGGTCTCATCTTTTTTTTTTTGTGGGTGTGTTTTATTCCTTCATTGCATCTTCTGCAGTGACGCCCGTGTAACTGCCTATTTGAGCAGTTTATGTTTTGGTTGTTTTAAAGTACATTTAAATTGAATTTATATTTTCTGTTCTTTTAAGAACATTGACAACGTTAATTTCCACGGTTACCGTGTTCCAAAGGCTCCAAAATCAGCCTTAAGGGTTAAAGTGTTTATTCTACATTCTACATTTGGTCATTTATTGGACGCTTTTATCCAAAGCGACTTACAAGGTGAGATCAGGGTTAATCACAACATCCCTGCAGCAATGAGGGTTAAGGGTCTTGCTCAAGGACCCACATTGGTAACTTGAGTGGACCTGGGATTTGAACCCACAACCTTCAAATTGATAGCCCAACACCATAACCACTGAGCTGCCACGCCCCTTTATTGAGGAGCCGAAGAACGAAGAGACGAGACATAAAGCTATAGCTCTCTTTGATATTTTATGCAGCCAATAAGGTTTGTGTTATGTTGGTATACTAATCGTGTTTGCGTAAAGTTTACTACCTTTTCTAGTTTTAAGGTGAGTTAATATGTAATTGTGGTTCTAAGTCAAGATGTAAATTCATGTGGTTAAACAAGCAAAGGACCATTCTTAAGATTAAGAGTTTACAATGTGGATATTCATTCATCCAGTATCTTCCACTTTATCCTCTATTAGGGTCGCGGGGGGGTTCCCCATGTCCCTCCAGGGGAGAACGTTTCGGGCGCTGGGCAGATACACTCAGGACAGGACGCCAATCTATCACTGGACACACACTCACTCACACAGACACACTCTATATGGGGCAATTTGGAGAATTCAATTGACTTGATCCATGTTTTTGGACTGTGGAAGGAAACCGGAGAACCCGGAGGAAACCCACGCGGACACGGGGAGAACATGGAAACTCCACCCAGATTGGAATTCGAACCGGGAATCCCTATAGCTGAGAGGAGAACATGCTAAACCACTAAGCCACCGGGCCGCCCTTCTTATAAGATTTGATCTCAAATTCCAGCAATCATATATTATCTTTTACTTTATCCTCTATTATGGTCGCGGGGGGGGTTCCCCATGCCCATCCAGGGGAGAACGTTTCGGGCGCTGGGCAGATACACCCAGGACAGGACACCAATCCATCTCTGGGCACACATTCACTCACACACACACACACACACTATATGGGGCAATTTGGAGAATTCAATTGACTTGATCCATGTTTTTGGACTGTGGGAGGGAACCGGAGAACCCAGAGGAAACCCACACGGACACAGGGAGAATATGAAAACTCCACCCAGATTGGGATTCGAACCGGGAATCCCTAGTGCTGAGAGGAGAACATGCTAACCACTAAGCCACCGTGCGAATCCCATTTTGCTCATTGTATATTTATGTGATTTGTTACAGTTCTTATGGTTGGATGTGAGGTTATGCACAAAGTTAAAGTACAAACTCAAGAAAAAACCTAATCAGTATCGGCAAGAATATCTGTGCTGTGGACTTTAAACCAGCGGGCGCCGCAGTCCGTATAGGAGCCGATCTGAACGAGGGAGTATCACGGCGTCCTGGCCGTCGTGCCTGTAGGCAGCTTTACTCAGTAGAAAACAATTTAACCGAGGCTTTAGATTTGGGCCGCCCTCACAGACTGGTTTTGTTTGTTAGACTAGCTTTATATTCTAATCCCCGCTTTGATGAGCTGATGTTGCCTTTTGTGGTTTTGGTGTGCTGCAGACGTTGCCACTCGCTTTCATTACCACGCTGCCACTTCTACTGTGCGTCCCCCATTTTCACCACAAACCTTTTTAGAAAGTTTTAGAGCGACATCATATTGCTCCTTCGTTGGGCTGGGGGCGGAGCCCAAAGAGCTGTTAGCAAAGAACCTCGTAGGCTTAAATAATCAAAGATGTGTGATTTACTATTTAAAAAATAACACGGGTTGACCCTCCAGCATGGGGGCTTAGTGGTTAGCATGTTCTCCTCTCAGCGCTGGGGATACCTGGTTCGAATCCCAATCTGGGTGGAGTCTCCATGTTCTCCCTGTGTCCACGTGGGTTTCCTCCGGGTTCTCCGGTTTCCGCCCATAGTCCAAAAACATGGATCAAGGTCAACTGAATTCTCCAAATTGCCCCATATAGAGTGTGTTTGTGAGTGAGTGTGTGTCCAGTGATAGATTGGCGCCCTGTCCTGGGTGTATCTGCCCTGCGTCCGAAACGTTCTCCCCTGGATGGGCATGAGGAACCCCCCTCGACATTAGTAGAGAGTGTAGTTCCTCCCACAGTCCAAAAACATGGATTCAAGGTAAATCGGCCCCCTATCTGAATTGTCCCTATAAAATCACACACTTATGGGGCAATTCAGATATGGGCTGATTGATCAAGGTCAGTTGAATTCTCCAAATTGCCCCATATAGAGTGTGTCTGTGTGGGTGAGTGTGTGTCCAGCGATAGATAGCAATAAACAATCCCCCACCCAAATTAGTCCTGTCCTGTGATGGTGCTGACCAACAGAGAACCGAGAACCAACAGGGGACTAACAACAACAAAGAACACAGATGGACTACAGTCTGGAATCATAAAACTACAAAGTCCATCTATATGATAAGTGAAGGACATAGAGAAGAAGGGGGCGTGTCCAAACTTTTGACTGGTACTGTATATTATAAATATTGCGGTGGTTTAGTGGTTAGCACGTTCTCCTCTCAGCGCTAGGGATTCCTGGTTCGAATCCCCCCCCCCCCCCCGCGACCCTAATAGACTATAAAGCGGAAGATAATGGATGGATGTATATTATAAATCTGATATTGATTGACATGACACTGATCATGTTTGTGAACATACAGTCTGACAACACTGATCGTCATGCCTGTGATGCATCACATATCTTGGCTTCGGAAGCCTGCAGAGCGCTGACTCGCTTCCAAACGGCTCCGTATCCGAGACTGGCCCCAATCCAGAGCTTTAATATGTGGAACTCAGAGAAGAGAGAGCGAACTGCAGCGCTACATCACGAGTGGGTTTTGTCATTTGGCAGAAAGGGTCCTATTCCACCCGATATGTATTTCTGTAGCATTCTAATATTTCCACAGCACAATCAGGACTCTGAGCTTCCACAGTGCTTAAGGTCTGAGTAATGATTGTGTTACTGTCTCTGGAACCATGTGGGTCCCGGGCGGAGGCCAGTCGAGAACCCCTGCACTAAGCCGCCATGCCGCCCATAACGGGAACCGTTGGACTTAATATGACTGTTGTCTCTGTAGTGGCATGTGGCTTAGTGCTTAGCATGTTCTCCTCTCAGCACTAGGGATTCCCGGTTCGAATCCCCATCTGGTGGAGTTTCCATGTTCTCCCCGTGTCCGCATGGGTTTCCTCCAGGTTCTCCGGTTTCCTCCCACAGTCCAAAAACAGGGATCGAGGTCAATTGAGTTCTCCAAATTGCCCCATATAGAGTGTGTGTGTAAGTGTGTGTCCAGTGATAGATTGGCGTCCTGTCCTGGTTGTATCTGCCCAGTGCCCGAAACGTTCTCTCCTGAATGGACATGGGGAACCCCCCCCCCCCCGACCCTCACCTCTCCACCCTTCCCATGACTTGTTTTGTAAGATTCTTTTGTTTTGTTGATGACGGAGGCCTTGTGGTGATTACCTAGGAGTTATCGAAATGTCTTAAACTGGTGATCTGACACGGCAGTCAGCAGGGGGGGATGCGTGGGGGGTGGTGCATGTTCTAAGTTCTTGCGGTAAGGTTCTCGGGGATGAAACCGGCAGCTGATTTACGCTGCGTTGCCGCCGATGTCTCCGCCATTTTTCTTCTATTATTACTTAAAGTTTTCCAAATATTTTCTCTGGGGGTATGCTCCAAGTGTGTGTGTGTGTGTGTGTGTGTGTGTGTGTGTGAGTGATATCCCGAAACGGTTCAAAACGCGAGCGAGAAAGTTCTCTGCAGAATTTAAAGTATGCCGAGCTCTTAAAAGACATAACTGTCATTACACTGTATCCCCTCCAGCACTCTCTCTCTCTCTCTCTCTTTCTCTCTCTCCCCCCCCCCCTCGTTTCAAATGCTTTACAGCGCTGCATTCATGGGCCGCACTCCTTTCGACAAACCAGCGCTCGCTCTCTGAAGCTTTCTGATGAATGCCTCATGTTAGTGAAATGAGTCATATTTCCTTTGGTCCGATCTTTGCTCCCTGCATGGGAACGGGAGGGGGGGTGGGGGAGCGGGGAGGTGGGGGGGGTGACTGACTCATCCTGCCTGACTGTACCACTGTGTGGAGTCGGTCAGTATCAGTGGCCCGTGCTTGTATTTAGAATAGCATTAATGCAGTTGTAAATGGGACGCGCCGGCTTCTCGGGCAGCAGATGCTGGGTGACTGCCGCTGCTCTGGACCGGCTGAGTCATCTTCTTGTAAATAGGTTAGTTGGAATCCCAGCCTTCGCGGGGACCTTGCCAGAGATTGCTCTTGCAGCGGCAGGCCGTGCAGACTTATGTGCACGAGTGATATTGAGCCCGTAAATCAAGTCGTTTCCGTCCAGACTAATGATTAAAAAGTGGAATAACACTGTAATGCCGATTATAATTATATAACTTAACACGTGCGCTGGGTTTAAGGACGTTTCATTCGTATTAAAACCTACTTTTTGCGGTTTATTTGCTTTGTAGTCTGCAGCTGTGAGGTCGCTGGGGAGAAATGGATGTATTGAATTAGATTTGTGGGTTTAGTGTTTAGCATGTTCTCCTCTCAGCGCTAGGGATTCCCGGTTCGAATCCCCATCTGGGTGGAGTTTCCATGCTCTGCCCATGTCCGCGTGGGTTTCTTCGCGTGTGTGTCCAGTGATAGATTGGCGTCCTGTCCTGGGTGTATCTGCCCAGCGCCCGAAACGTTCTCCCCTGAATGGACATGGGGAACCTCACCTCCCCACCCTTCCCATGACTGTCAGCACTTGGGTTTTTTTTGATGACGGAGGCCTTGTGGTGATTACCTAGGAGTTATCGAAATGTCTTAAACTGGTGATCTGACACGGCAGTCAGCAGGGGGGGATGCGTGGGGGGTGGAGCATGTTCTAGGTTTTTGCGGTAAGGTTCTCGGGGATGAAACCGGCAGCTGATTTACGCTGCGTTGCCGCCGATGTCTCCGCCACTTTTCTTCTATTATGACCTAAAGTTATTACTTAGTTATATTTCCTCCCACAGCCCAAAAACATGGATCAAGTCAATGGGATTCGCACGGTGGCTTAGTGATTTAGCATGTTTTCCTCTCAGCACTAGGGATTCCCGAGTTTCCATGTTCTCCCCGTGTCCACGTGGGTTTCCTCCGGGTTCTCCGGTTTCCTCCCACAGTCCAAAAACATGGATCAAGTCAATTGAGTTTTCCAAATTGCCCCATATAGAGTGTGTTTGTGTGTGTTTGTGTGTGAGTGAGTGTGTGCCAAGTGATAGATTGGCGCCCTATCCCAGGTGTATCTGCTCAATCTGACCCTAATAGAGGATAAAGCGGAAGATGATGGATGGATGGAATTAGAATTGTGGTTATAAAACTTATTTGGTATTGATCTTGTGGGTGGATCTGTTACTTGAGGTTCTGGGACAGTTGTAAGCGTGTGGTTCAAGAACCAGCCTGTGACCTGAAGGTCCCCAGTTTGGTGACCTGAAGGTCCCACCAAGTACTCTTGGGCAAAGCTGCTAATCCCAGTTGCTCCCTTGGCGCCGTGTACAGGGGTTCCCAACCGCTCTGTACAAGTGTGTGTGTGTGTGTGTGTGTGTGTGTGTGTGTGTGTGTGTGTGTGTGTGTGTGTGTGTGTGTGTGTGTGTGTGTGTGTTTTACTGTACGGCTGGGTTAACAACACCGAGATACCTCTTTCCAAATGCTTGAAAAGTGCAGTGCTTTGGGTTGCCAAGTCAATAGAACATGCGGCTGTCTGTTTCGACGTTCTTATCTGTCCACCAGCTGCTGCTGATTATTAGAAAGAAAAAAAATTAAAATCGGAGGCTTGTTAAGTGCTGTCTTTTGATTTACTCATCTGATTCAAACGTGATACTAACACAGCTCCACGTTCGTCCTCCCGCTCTCTCACGTACGTCCTGACCTTCTCTGAATTCTCTCCGAGTCTCAGGAGATGCCTGAGATTCCACACTGCTTTGCTTTTATTGGAAATAGTCTAAGCTCTGGAGATTATTCCTGGACTTTCACGAGGCTCGCTGAAATCAGGTGTGACGGCCATTGAGAAGACGGCGGTCATTGGTGCTGCTTATTTCTCGTCCGTTACATTTGTGGTTTTAATATTTCTCCCAAATCAGTTCAGTCTATTGGCATTGACTCCAGTAATTCATCACTAACATACCATTTAACCACACAATCGATTGAGGAGAACCGGAAGCACAACGGATGGGCACGTCCCAAGCACAACGACCTGCCCGGGGCTGCAGGGCTCCTCCTTTACAGTTGTCTCTAGTGGTAGCATTGCACAACTGCATGCATTGTCTGTATATTACATATAATAATGTTATATTACATATAACAAAATAACATTGAGCATGTTAAAGTACAGGTGGCACGGTGGCTTAGTGGTTTAGCATGTTCTCCTCTCAGCGTGTTCTCCTCCTGTTCTTCAAATCCCCATCTGGGTGGAGTTTCCATGTTCTCCCCGTGTCTGCGTGGGTTTCCTCCGGGTTCTCCGGTTTCCTCCCACAGTCCAAAAAACATGGATCAAGGTCAATTGAATTCTCCAAATTGCCCCATATAGAGTGTGTTTGTGTGAGTGACTGTGCCCAGTGATAGATTGGCATCCTGTCCTGGGTGTTCGAATCCCCATCTGGGTGAAGTTACCATGTTCTCCCCGTGTTCGCGTGGGTTTCCTCCAGGTTCTCCACTTTGCTCCCACAGTCCAAAAACATGGATAAAGGTCAATTGAGTTCTCCAAATTGCCCCATATAGAGTGTGTATGTGTGCGTGTCTGAGTGAGTGTGTGTCCAGTGATAGCTTGGTGCCCTGTCCTTGGTGTATCTGCCCAGCGCCCCCCGGGACCCTAATAGAGGATAGAGCGGAAGATAATGAATGAATGGATGGATATTAAAGTACAATAATAATCATTAAATGACATAAGACACACAGATTAGTATCTCAAATTCACTGGACTTGTATTTTATATTCAAGAATGCCCCACACAGGGACAGAAAGGATCTTAAGTTGGACCCAGGAGCCACCCAGAGCACTCTGAACAGACTTTGTGGTGGTTTTGGGTAAAGGATATCACGCCAAGGTTAAATTCTTATTATCCATAGGACCTTCTCCTACTAACATTTTTAATAAGTCTTTTAATTAAATCCTCAGAATCAGGTGTTCACTGCAAGCAATTTGTCAGTGGAAGTAGTGCAAGTTTCTCTACACACACACACACACACACACACACACACACACGACGGGCTCATGCATTATGCTCAGACTCAGTGACTCAGGCGAGCGAGAGCCTTTATTAGCCTCCACTGTTTTCTTTGCCCTTGTTCAGACTTTGCTTCTTTTCTATTAACATCGGAGGGGTGTGGGGATGGAACCTGCCCTGAAACATCAGATAAATGATGATGATCCTGAATGATGGGTAATAGGAAGCCAATAAAGATTGATAGCGGTCTAAAAGCTGCCTGAGATTTGAACACACTTCATGAAAGTTCTGTCATCTGGCTGCAACAGTTTCTGATTAATCGGCGTTCCTCGTCTGCTGTCTGATGGAACCGTCGCGCACCCCGTCAGTGGCATCGTCCTTTTGCCAATCCCACAAAACTTTGTGTTCGTTGTTTGGTGTGGAATTATATTTTTAACAATGGAGTTAATTATCACCTGCGTGTTATATCGGTGGTCTGAATAAATGAATTGTTTGTTGGTGTAGTTCGGAATTTGGTTCAGGGCTGAGGAACAAACACTGGAAATGCTTCCATGGTTTGGATTTGTCAGTTTCATGGTTCTAATGGTTCTGTCTGTTCTAAGTCCAACATGCCTGGTTCTGTTCTTGCTTTGGTAGATGACACTGTACTGTTTAAGGTGGAGGGGTATCTGTATCGGGGTGGCACGGTGGTTTAGTGGTTAGCATGTTCTCCTCTCAGCTCTAGGGATTCCCGGTTCGAATCCCAATCTGGGTGGAGTTTCCATGTTCTCACCATGTCCACATGGGTTTCCTCCGGGTTCTCCGGTTTCCTCCCACAGTCCAAAAACATGGATCAATTGAATTCTCCAAATTGCCCCCTATAGAGTGTGTGTGTGAGTGAGTGTGTGCCCAGTGATAGATTAGCGCCCTGTCCTGGGTGTATCTGCCCAGCGCCGAAACGTTCTCCACTGGATGGGCATGGGGAACCCCCCCCCGCGACCCTAACAGAGGACAAAGCGAGAGATGATGGATGGAAATATAAGAGATAAAATAACCTAGTATCTGTATATCCTTTAATTCCCAAAATGTTTTGTAGCAGTTCTTGACCCAGGTACATCTTTCTTGGTTGTTATCTACCCCATTTTTTGCTCCACTTATTGTCCACTTCCTGTAAAGATGGACTTTGTAGTTCTATAATTCCATTCTGTAGTCCATCTGTTTGGGTTCTACAGTACATACTGTGTACGTCCCCTTTACTCTGTTCTAATGCTCAGAACCCCAATAGTACCACCACAGAGCAGGGCTTATTTCTGTTGCATGGACAGAATGGCTTTTTCCTTTTACATCATGGGATGTTGAAGCCGTTAGAATTTAATTTCTGCTCATACTGTAATGTAGGAAATATGTTAATAGGGGATGTTGTATGTTTGAAGGTTTTTTTTTTCCATTGTTGGGGGGGGCCTAATAACGAAGTGAGAGAGCGAAAATTAGAGCAGAGTGCTGATGCTTTCGAAGCGTGATGATGAAAGCTTGTAGAGTCAGTTCAGGTATTAATTAATTGCATTGTGCTGCTATAAATATAAAAACACACAATCATGCATGCACAGCCTGATGGGGGGGAAAAATACCTCACACACACACTTGTATTATGTTGGAACACTTTGAATATGACATGCGTTTTCGGTGGCATCGTCTCCACAAGCTTCTGCAGTGTCACGTTTATTTTGTAGTCATTTTCCCTCAAGATGTTGTATTGATGATGGAATTTTGGACCACTGCACAAAGTCTACCCCAGGACATCCCAAAGACTCTGGGTTCAGATCTGGACTGGTGGTGGGTGATCCATGTATGAGAATGATCCATAAATCAGACTTATATAATTATGAGTCTGACTGCAGCACCCCCAGGTCTGCATCCAGGGGGGTGACCTTTGTTTTGGTCAGGAAGTGTATATACCAGCACAAAACACAGCTGTGTTTATGCAATAATCCACCACTAGGTGCTATAACTGGTCTGTGGGAACTCGTATTAAAGAACAGGAGGGGGGAAAAAAAAAAAAAAAATAAAATATATATATATATATATATATATGTGTGTGTGTGTGTGTGTGTGTGTATATGTAGTGTGTGTGTGTGTGCTGCACATGTGATATGATTTTTATTGGACTGGCGGTGCTGCAGAACGTCCTCAATGGCCTTATACAGTTTTCAATTGTTAAATACAGGTCACATGATCATAACACAATTTGTACATGACTGTCCTACACTGTTGATGCTACCCGGCCGCTCAAGGAGGATGAGTCCCCCACTGAGTCTTGGTCCTCACAAGGTTTCTTTCTTAAAATATCAACATAACGGGGAGTTTTGTCTTGCCACTGTCTCTTCAGTTTGCTCTTTGGGGGTTTAAAGGCTTATAACACTGTAAAGCTGCTTTGTGACAATTAACTATTATAAAAAGCGCTCTATAAATAAATTACTTGAACTTGATCTTTATTTGTCAGCCCCCCCCCCCCACCTCTACCCCACATAAAGACAAACTAACCAGTTCTCACTTTTCCGATCACAAAAACTCAGAACAGTTTATACCCCAGTTTAATCAGTACTGTATATAACAGGACTGTTTAATAAAACCTTAATTTGATACATTTAATAAGACCTGATCTTAATTTGATATCGATTCACTCATCACCCCCCCTCCCCCTTTTTTCGATACCCTTAGATTTAAGTCATGTAAATGTGTTTGGAGATTAAGCCCTGATGTCATCAAGCCGTGAGAGGAAATGAGTCAATGCTACTGCATCCTGCCTCTACAGTATCCTGTTGATTTGAGTTGACATGAGGGATGTGCCAACCTTTACTGTGTTTTATTTTATTATTTTTTTTATTACCCTTTTCGTTATTGTACGCTTTTTGTTAAAATTGTTACTTCTTTTTTAGCGTTTGGCCAAATGCAGCTCTTCAGCTTCCGTCTGCAGTCGTTTCGGAACAGAAGGATAAATGATGTGTGACAGAACAGATTTAAAATTCACAACTGATATTGTTGCTGCAGCTCCCACCTCAGTGGTCCAGTATCCACACACACACACACACACACACACACACACACACACACACACAAAAAACACCAAATGTATTAATTCAAATCCAGAGTTTTATTTCCGCTACAGCAGCATTTGTCTCTTTTTATTCCAAAAGCTATTGATTGGTTCCTGATCCATTACCAGTGAAGTAAAGAATTTAGAAAAAAATTGCCAGTCCATTCACCAAAAAATAAATAAATAAATAAAAATAATCGGCATAAAGAGTTAAGGGAGGCACGGTGGCTTAGTGGTTAGCATGTTCTCCTCTCAGCACTAGGGATTCCCGGTTCGAATCCCCATCTGGGTGGAGTTTCCATGTTCTCCCTGTGTCTGCGTGGGTTTCCTCCGGGTTCTCCGGTTTCCTCCCACAGTCCAAAAAACATGGATCAAGTTAATTGAATTCTCAAAAATTGCCCCATATAGAGTGTGTCTGTGTGAGTGAGTGTGTGCCCAGCGATGGATTGGCGCCCTGTCCTGGGTGTATCTGCCCAGCGCCCGAGACGTTCTCCCCTGGATGGGCATGGGGAACCCCACCGCGACCCTAATAGAGGATAAAACGGGTGATGATGAATGAATAAAGAGTTAAATTCTGAGCAGAAGGGTGAAATAACCATTACAGTGAAACTCCGGATATCACTGGATTTGGTTTTCATCGATTTATTTATTTATTTATTTTTTCTTTCTGTGTTGAAGTGTTTGGGCAGCATGGTGGTTTAGTGGTTAGCATGTTCTCCTCTCAACTCTAGGGATTCCCGGTTCAAATGCCCATCTGGGTGGAGTTTTCATGTTCTCCCCGTGTCCGCATGGGTTTCCTCCGGGTTCTCCGGGTTCTCCCACAGTCCAAAAACATGGATCAAGTCAATTAAGTTCTCCAAATTGCTCCATATAGTGTCTGTGTGAGTGAGTGCCCAGCTATAGATTGGCCCCCTATCCTGGGTGTATCTGCCCAGCGCCTGAGACATTCTCCCCTGGATGGGAATGAGGAACCCCCCGCGACACTAGTAGAGGATGAAGCGTAATGTAATAAGCAGAGAAGGATTAAAGCCCGTCGTGATGATGTCCATTTAGGTAACTCTTAGTCCCCCACGTCTTCACACTCCCTCCACAAGTCCCAACCTGAAACCTCCTGTAACGTTCTAATGGAAGCCTCATCATGCCCAGATAAGGGACTGTGTGTAATCAGTATCCGTGGTCTGTGGGTGTAATGTGATGGAGCCTCGGTACGTTGTCTGTGCTGTGTACATGACTTTGAATCAGTCAGATTCCTCCGTAATTAGGATTATGATCTTTTTAAGCTTTGTTAATTTAATCATTAAAAAAACAAGGTTAAAACTGAAGTTTGTCCTCTTGCTGCTCTGCAGCCGACGTCTTTCATTTTACTTGATTTGCATCGACATAATGTCTGTGTGGGACTGTTAATAAAGGCCGCTTTATCTCTTTGCTCTGAAACCTTTGACCCGCCGGTTAATTCCTTCTGATCTTTCCGTGTGCTTTCACTCATGCACAGATTTTAAATACATTTTTCAGTCGGAGACGAGGCCTTGACTTTACGACTTGGTGGATTTCCCAGTGCGGTGGATGACTCGAGGCTGACCTGCTATTAACACGCAGCGCAGGTTCATAATTGTTGACGTTCTGCAGTTAAAATACAACGGCTTTCAACTGATTTCATTACGCTGACTCTCTCTCCCTTTCCTTTTTAACCGACACTTGCCCCCCCACTAGGCTCCGAACTATGGGGGACCGAGCCCATTTTTTTTTTTTTGCTCAGCTGCACCACGTCTCTGGAACTGTCTCCCGGTCCAGCTTAGGTCAGCGCAGAGCCTGGACATTTTTAAAGCATTGATACATACATAATATTGATTAAATGAGTTTTTAGTGTTGGATGTTTGCCATTATTTTGCGAGATTTTACATAATGAAAAGCGCGTTACAAATAAAATCTATTATTATTATCGTCCGGTGGCACAGTGGCTTAGTAGTTAGCATGTTCTCCTCTCAGCTCTAAGGATTCCCGGTTCGAATCCCCATCTGGGTGGAGTTTTCATGTTCTTCCCGTGTCCGCGTGGGTTTCCTCCCTCAGTTTCCGGTTTCCTCCCTCAGTCCACATGGATCAAGTCAATTAAGTTCTCCAAATTGCCCCATATAGAGTGGGTTTGTGTGAGTGAGTGAGTGTGTGCCCAGCGATGGATTGGCGTCCTGTCCTGGGACTATCTGCCCAGCGCCTGAGACGTTCTCCCCTGGATGGGCATGGGGAACCCCACCGCGACCCTAATAGAGGATAAAGCGGAAGATAATGAATGAATGAATGAATTATTATCGTCCTGCATACAGCAGATGCTTTATATACTGCCGCTCAGGGGCGTCATTAAACCCGGGCTTTCGGGGTTATAGCCCCGGATGTTTTGTCAGTTGCCCCGGATCAAATGAGAGCAGCTTTCTCTGCAGCCTCTCCTCCAACAACGGGACCGAACAATGGAGTCACCATCAGCTGTTTGTGCTTCTAAGCTCTGTGTGTGTATTAGGGAGACAGATATTTTTTGCCAGTATCGGGAGTAAAGTTACCGTAATAACTGTATGTTGGCTGTAAAGAGCAGCTTCTCAGCTTGCCATCAGAATTCTTCTTAAGGCGCAAACTGTCGCAAAGTTACGGTATTTAAAGTGAAACATTGTTAAAACTCTCATCTGCAACAGACTCGTAAAACAGATTCATGCTTTTCTGCCGAAGCTCAGGTTCATTTATTCAAAAATATTCATCCAAAGCCATCATTTATTAGAACTGAATGTGCTCTGCACTGCTGGCAGACATATTTTTATATATACTTTAATTTTATCCTATATAACTAATAAATGATCAAACAATATAAATGTAACAACAGTTTGAAAAATGGATACATACCCTCATGAAAGGGCAATTTTTAAAGAGGACAGAGGGGGAATAAGGGATCTGGGCTAAAGCCCCTGATGTTTCTAAACCCTTAAAATGCCCCAGCTACCGCTTATGATTTGATCACTTCATATTCTTTAGTGTTTGCTGTGGTTCACCTTCTGAGTCGGCAGTTTTCAGTTCCTTTAAACTTCGTTTCCTAAGATTTGGGCGATGTGACACCGAGGAGGTCGCGCTTATGACGTCAAGACCTAACCTAAGGCCTATATGCTTATGGAACTATATTTTGGTGCTCTGGTAGCGATCTGTTATTCTGATTTAAAGGAAGTTCTGCTGTATTAAAAAATATGAATGGAAAGCATGTAGGGCTGCGAATCTCTCAGTGTCTGGCGATTCGATTCCGATTTTTGAATTTACGATTCGATTCAGAAACGATTTTTTCAGTTTAATTGATCCTTATTTTATTTTTTTTCAATTATGTGAGTGACAATATAAAATGATGTAAACAAATGGAACATTTATTTAAAACAATACTTTTAGGTTCTGTCCTGTATCAAATCTTTTTGCATCATTTTATATTTATACAAAAAAATAGGATTGTGCTAAATTGAGCAGTGTTGGGTTCGCTTAGCTGCCCGACTTTTTCTTACATAAAAAAACATCTTTCAATGAACAAATAATTCAAAATGTATTACTACAAAGGTTGAACATAGTGCATTAACCATTAATCCAAACTAAAATACAGACTTTACAGTCAGAGTGCATTTAGATTTGGCAAATCTTTAAAACTTAACCTTAACCTAATAAAATACATACTTTATTCTGCTCCATGCTTCCTGCTAACATGAACTAGCATGCTAGCGAACTACAACGGGAGGGTGCTGTACGGTGGCCGAGCGGAAACGTAATGCGATATGCAGTACGCTCGGGAGGGGGCGCCAAAATAAAACTTTAAAAAATCGATTCTTGGGCATTGCGAATCGATTCAGAATCATCAAGACTAGGAATCGCGATTGTTTGATGAATCGATTTTTTTCTTCACCCCTAAAAGCATGAATCCCAACAGCATTACTGTGTGTGTGTGTGTGTGTGTGTGTGTGTATGCTTTTGTGGAAGACCTTTCACCGTCATATTCAGACGACCAATTTGTGCCTGTACTTGGTTAAAGATAACCCATTACCTAACAGTAAGGAAATGACATCATGCCGAAGCGATCACATTAGAGGGCTGAAAATGAGGTTAGGAAGGGGAAGGTAGAAATTGATCAGTTCCGAGCTCAATTTGGAAAGTTTAAATGAAGGGTTGCAAATAAAACCTTAGATTTTCCTCCTCCCTATTTTCTGGAACGCTCACACCGGGGGCTGGTGAGTGACAGGTCAGCGGAAGTGGCTTTTCCTTTGTGGGAAACCAAATGTCAAAGCCATGTGAGTGCTGTTTTTACTGTGTATAACGTACAGCGTGATCAGTTATAATATTGACTTTGTAAAGCGTGTTGCAGAACGGGGTTACTGAGCTCCATCCATCCATTATCTTCCGCTTTATCCTCTATTAGGGTCATGCCCATCCAGGGGAGAAGAATTCAGGCACTGGGCAGATACACCCAGGACAGGACGCCAATCTATCACTGGGCACTCACTCACTCACACACACACACACACACACGATATGGGGCAATTTGGAGAACACATTTGACTTGATCCATGTTTTTGGACTGTGGGAGGAAACCGGAGAACCCGGAGGAAACCCACGTGGACACGGGGAGAACATGGAAACTCCACCCAGATGGGGATTCGAACCGGGAATCCCTAGTGCTGAGAGGAGAACATGCTAACCACTAAGCCACCGTGCCGCCCTGTTGCTGAGCTCCATCATAGTTAAAGTCGAGGGTGGTGGTGCGCACACCAGATGGTTGGCCAGTTGGACGTATATTCTAGGGGTGCGAATCTCTCAATGTCTGGCGATTTGCTTCCGATTTTTGAAGTCACGATTCGATTCAGGATCGATTTTTGATTCAGAATCGATTTTCCAGTTCAAATGGTATTTAAATTGGCGGCACGGTGGTTTAATGGTTAGCACATTCTCCTCTCAGCACTAGGGATTCCCTGTTCCATGTTTCCATGTTCTCCCCGTGTCCGCATGGGTTTCCTCCGGGTTCTCTGGTTTTCTCCCACAGTCCAAAAACATGAATCAAGTTAATTGAGTTCTCCAAATTGCCCCATATAGAGTGTGTCTGTGTGAGTGAGTGTGTGCCCAGCGATGGATTGGCGACCTGTCCTGGGTGTATCTGCCCAGCGCCCGAAATACTCTGGAGGGGGGGCGCAAAAAAATCGAATCGCCAGGACTACGAATCGCGGTTCTTTGAAGAATTGATTTTTTTCAGCACCCCTAATATATTCAGACTGAGGTGCAATTTGGTGCCTTTACTTCACACAGGTGTATGTGTTAAGATCGAAATCGCTCAGGAGAACATGCAAACTTCACATGTCAACTCAGCCCTGGAATTAAACCCATGGCCATGTGGTATTAAGAGATCAAGACAGTCCTATCTTCACAAACACACTTCTCATCTTCCACAAACTTCACGTGACAACCCTGGTATTAAATGCCCAATCTAGTTCTGGGCACACACTCACCTACACCCACACACTATAGGGGCAAATGTGCATTACATTTACATTTATCCAAAGTGACATACAAGTATCCAGGGGTTGGTGCAGTCCCCCTGGAACAATGAGGATTACGGGTCTTTCTCAAGGACCTGGGATCTGAACCCACAACCTTCTGCTTGATGGCGTAACACCATAACCACCGAGCTACCACTTCCTGTTATTGAATGCTCGATTTTGGACCGCGAGAGTCTGTACAGGTCCTAAAATTCATTTCAAAGTGGCGTCCCGTTCTTGAATCTATATTCTGAACCGAAAGTCGTTTAATACATACGTTGCCGTATAACTGTCAGCCCATAATAACATACAGCAGCTAATGGGGATGAAATGTGTGTAATACATAAACTTTGCATCTTATTTCATCTTTTCTTCCACGGCCTAAATTCCATTAGTGCTATAAAATTCGAAGCATAAGCTACTTCGTTCCCAGGAGGCCGTGAAAGAAAGCATGCTATTGAGTTCAGCTTGGCGGCGTTACAGCACCGAGGCCTTGCTTCTCCTCGCTTCCACAAAGCAGATCTAAATCAGAGAGGATCCCAGCATTTAATTGTTGCCCAGGAAAGGACTGAGGGAATTCTGATTAGGAAAGGGCTTTCAAGAATGCTGGGGCAAATGATTCTTTTGCCAGAGCTTTAAGTGGTTTATTTGTGATTCAGCAGCAGGCTGGGGCGACCGACTGCCAGGTTGGCGCTGGTCTGCCCATCTCAGGAGGGGATATGTGCTAATGTGGAAGCCTCAGGCGAACAGAACAGTGTAATTGGGTTCGCATGGTTGGTGTCAGGGCTGCACTGCTGCTCCGCACACAAAGGGCACCTCCCAGCCAGACTGCTGGGGGAGACGAAGACAGTCCCTCTCCTGATGAGTGGGCTAATTCACTGGAAAGGGCTTATTGAATTACTGGAATGCCAAACTTTGTCGTCGCGAGAGCCTCCGGAATGCAAAATGGTCCACGGCTGTGTGTTTGTCAGCGTGCGAGGCGCTCTGCAGGCCCAGCCATGAAAGACCCCGCGAGTGGCGGCCAACTGCTGCGAAAATTTCCCTAATATACCCAAATGGCATAATTACTCTTGCATTAATTCAAATGCCTTTCTCCGTTTTTAGTAATTATCAGAGTGCTGCGGCGGAGGTTACGAGCCCCGTTGTCTTTGATTTTTGCTTTTATGCCACATCCTGTCGCTGATCAGCCCCTCAGGATTTCTGTTTTTACTTTTATGAACCTTGAAGGTTGATTCAGATTACAGACAGCCTACTGTTGTGGATGTCGTTATTGACTTGTTACACAGTACAACTCTATAAAGACATCCATATCCTCTCTCTCTCTCTTTCTCTCTCTCTCAAAAAAGAATAAAAATAAATAAATATATATATATATATATGTATATGTGTGTATATATATATATATATATATATATATATATATATATATATATATATATATATATATATATAT
>JAFMOD010000104.1:1040171-1062951 GCA_019802435.1 Corydoras maculifer | reverse complement strand
TATATATATATATATATATATATATATATATATATATATATATATATATACACACACACGTATGTATGTATGTATCTATCAATAGTATAATATAATATATAATGTTATGAAGTGTGTTTTTATGGATATATATGTATGTATCATCGTCTGCTGAGTGCCTGGCTTTACGGCCGCCGTCCACACAATCAATGCTGGGCGTTTTTTAGAGGAACTTTTCATTTTATGAGTTTATTATTATGGTATGCAGTGAGTGTATAAGCCTAAAGCGAAGAAAATGAGCGAGGACATTTACTGATGTTAACACCATGTGCGTGATGCAGGTGAGCAAAGGACATCCATACAAATACAAGTTGTGATGTGTGACATGTCATGAAGCACTTTATCTGTGGCTATAACGCTGAAATAAAAGTTCAACCAGTCTGAATATGAATATTAAGACCTACGAGTCGGTACAAACCTGTGGTTCTGTGGCACAGCTATTAACCTGTGCTGTGATGTGAGAGAGGGACCTCCATGAGTGCAGCGTCAGTCACACTCTTACAATTGCATCTGAATCATTTATTTGACAGGATGCAAGTTTTTTGATGGATTGTGTGATGAGCCCCCCCCTAACCCCCCCCCCCCCCCAAAAAAAAAACAAAACAAAAAAAAAAAACAACACATGCACGCAAAAAGTGTGATTTGCAGGACTTTAAGATTAGCAGCGGGTTGCCGTCCCTTTTCCCGTCCAATCGGCTCTAAATACTGTTTTCCGCCCGACAGGAATATTAATAATCATCGTGCTTGCACATAAAACCACCGTTTACCTTTCTGCCATATTCCTGATTATCGGCCACCTGCACGAACGCGCCACGCCGCGCCGCCTCATCAGAGCCTCGGTAGCACTCTGCTGTGATTGGCAGATTAATTATGCAGCGCACGCACACAGTAATCCCCACGGACCGCCGTGGAGGGAAGCGCTCCCCGCGGAAGGCAACAACACGAGTGCGGTGTGCTCGGGGACGTAGCACCCGAGCTGTCAGACCTTATTACCGCCACACGTCCCTTCCGCCGGCAGACGAGAACGCCCGAACCCCTCAGATCTGCCAGGCTGAAGGCAGCCGCGCCGGGCGCAGACCCCGGATCGGCGCCATCCCTGGTGAAGCGAGCGCGAGTGGCTTGTGCATTCCAGTCAGCGGCAGGCAGTAATAAGCCGAACAGTGTGCTTGGCAGCAAGGTGAGCGGAGAGGTAATTGATACGTCCTACAAAAGCAAGTAACGACTGGGATATTAATGGCCTCATCCTGGGGGTGGATTCAGCAACAACCATTAAGCCTTTAATGGAGAGGGAGGACTGACATAATAAGCCCCTGCTATTTACCTCTTTCTGAAGGCAGCTCGCGGGGCCGACGTGAGCTTTTTCGGCGACGTGAACGTCGTTCGGTTTTTTATTTTGACGCTCCCTGTAGTTCGGATGTTTGTCATGGTTGGTTCTTTGGTTTTGGAACATGTTGTGTTCTCATCAAGTCATTTTTTGCTTAATCCACAACTAGGGTCTTGGAGATGGGGGGGGGGGGGTTCTTCATGCCCATCCAGGGGACTATGTTACAATGATACATCAAGGACAGGGCACCACTCCATACATCCATCCATTATCTTCCGCTTTATCCTCTACTAGGGTCGTGGTGGGGTTCCTCATGCCCATCCAGGGGAGAACGTTTCAGGCGATAGGCAGATACACCCAATCTATCGCTGGGCACACACTCACTCACACACACACACACACACACTCTATATGGGGCAATTTAAAGAATTCAATTGACCTTGATCCATGTTTTTTGACTGTGGGAGGAAACGGGAGAACCCGGAGGAAACCCACAGGGACACGGGGAGAACATCGAAACTCCTCCCAGATTGGGATTTGAACCGGGAATCCCTAGTGCTGAGAGGAGAACATGCTAACCAGTAAGCCACTGTGCCACCCCACTCCACACATCCACACACATAAACACTATATAGAGGCAATTTAGAGCTGCCAATTCACCTTGAACCCATGTTTTTGGATGGTGGGAGGAAACTCCACTCAGATGGGGATTCGAACCGGGAATCCCTAGCGCTGAGAGGAGAACATGCTAACCAGTAAGCCACTGTTCCGCCCACGGAGGAACTCCTGTATGTAAATGAAACGATGGACTGGACAGTAAGTGGACGTAGGAGTTCTCACATGACTTTAATGATTTAAAAATGGTGCAGAACATCGTTGGTATGTTCTATATGTCTCAGGATTATTAATTGATACATAAACTTTCGAGTCACATCTTTCAGGTGGCCCTTTTTTTTAATTTACGTATCAATAAGACGTCTTTCCTTTTTCGGGTGACTTCGGCTCTTAAGTCAGCGTCGGACAGAAGGGCCTTTCTTGCCAAATGTGAGACGAATGTTATCAAAACGTCGCCGTTGCTCTCTTTGTGCGTCTGTTTTTTTTTTTAAACAGCTTAATGAACCTCGGGGCTGGAAAAACCGAGCCGTGGTGTGTTGTCGACTCGGGGACAGGTGAAGGGCTTTCCCACACCTCCTTGTTTTGCCTCCTCGCGATCACTAAGACAACACGGGGCCTCCCCACACACCACAATGCCGGCGTCGATGTGGAAGGTAGGGCCCGAATTTCGGTTGGGAGTTTAGCTGCCGGTGTCTTGTTACTAGGTTACCTCATTGTTTTTGTTGTGAGGCGCCGTGCCAGATCTTCAGGCGCTGAGGAGGGATCTCACAGAGTGTGCTTCCCTTCAGCCTCGCCAAGTGCCTATCGTTCAACAGGCGCGCGCTAATGCGCGCAGGCTTTTAAAATTTTTATTTTTTTTATTTCATTTTTTTTCTTGACACCCACAGACTGTCTCTGAACACATGTTGGACACGATTCATTTCTGATTTAGTGTGAAACACCAGAGACTTTATAAATCCATCCCATCCATTATCTTCCACTTTATCCTCTATTAGGGTTGCGGGGGGGGTTCCCCATGTCCATCCAGGGGAGAACGTTTCGGGCGCTGGGCAGATACACCCAGGACTGGGCGCCAATCTATCGCTGGGCACACACTCACACAGCCACACACACTCTATATGGGGCAATTTAGAGAACTCAATTGACTTGATCCATGTTGTTGGACTGTGGGAGGAACCCGGAGAACCCGGAGGCAACCCACGCGGACACGGGGAGAACATGGAAACTCCACCCAGATTGGAATTCGAACTGGGAATCCCTAGTGCTGAGAGGAGAACATGCCAACCACTTTATAACCTATTTTCTAAATCAACTGCAGTAAATATTCAGTCATGTTTAGAACTGACGGTGGTTCCAAGATGATCAGGGTTCTAGTTCTAAAAGATTGATTTTAGGAAACAGTATTGTACATCACCTGAACTCTTCATCCATCCATTTACATTTAGACATTTCACAGACGCTTTTAACCAAAGCGACTTACAAATGGGGCGGCACGGTGGCTTAGTGGTTAGCATGTTCTCCTCTCAGCGCTAGGGATTCCCGGTTCGAATCCCCATCTGGGGGGAGTCTCCATGTTCTTCCTGTGTCCGCATGGGTTTCCTCCGGGTTCTCCGGTTTCCTCCCACAGTCCAAAAACATGGATCAAGTCAATTGAGTTTTCCAAATTGCCCCATATAGAGTGCGTCTGTGTAAGTGAGTGTGTGTCCAGTGATAGATTGGTGTCCTGTCCTGGGTGTATCTACCCAGCGCCCGAAACGTTCTCCCCTGGATGGGCATGGGGAACCCCCCGCGACCCTAATAGAGGATAAAGCGGAAGATAATAGAAGAACTTACAAATGAGAACACCCCAAGTCAGTAGTTGAATGAAGAAAATCAACTACACTGTAGAATTATCAAACCTGATCGTTATTTGATCCTCCACCCCCCCCCCCCTTTTTAACCCCCTACAAGTGGTGTTTGTTAAAAAGTTGCGTCTTCAGTAGTTACCTAAAAATCCATCCAGCCATTATCTTCCGCTTTATCCTCTATNCCCCCCCCCCCCTTTTTAACCCCCTACAAGTGGTGTTTGTTAAAAAGTTGCGTCTTCAGTAGTTACCTAAAAATCCATCCAGCCATTATCTTCCGCTTTATCCTCTATTAGGGTCGCATGCCCATCCAGTGGGAGAACGTTTTGGGCGCTGGGCAGATACACCCAGGACAGGACACCAATCCATCACTGGACACACACTCCCTCACACAGACACACTCTATATGGGGCAATTTGGAGAATTCAATTGAATTGATCCATGTTTTTAGACTGTAGGAGGAAACCCACGCGGTCACAGGGAGAACATGGAAACTCCACCCAGATTGGGATTCGAATCTGCTAAGCACTAAGCCACCATGGCGCTGTGCAGATACACCCAGGACAGGGCGCCAATCTATCACTGGACACACACTCACTCACACATACACACTCTATATGGGGCAATTTAGAGAACTCAATTGACTTGATCCATGTTGTTGGACTGTGGGAGGAACCCGGAGAACCCGGAGGCAACCCACGCGGACACGGGGAGAACATGGAAGCAGAGCAGCACAGAGGGGAACTCCTGTATGTAGAGGAAAGATGGACTGGACAGTGAGTGGAGAACGATGGGGCGTGGACATAGGAGTTCTCACATGACTTTAATGATTTAAAAACGGTGCAAAACATCAGTGGTATGTTCTATATGTCTCAGGATTATTAATTGATACATAAACTCTCGAGTCACATCTTTCAGGTGGCACTTTTTTTTTATTTACATATCGATAAGACGGCTTTCCTTTTTCGGGTGACTTCGGCTCTTAAGTCAGCGTCGGACAGAAGGGCCTTTCTTGCAAAATTTGAACGACAAACTTGAAGAGACGAGTGATATCAGCCGTAATTCCAAAGAAAACGTCGACTCGTAATCTGCAGCCCTGCCATGACCAAACCATGGCCTCCATCTCGGCGTGGAGGAAATGTGAAATGCAGACGACAGGCCTGCAGTCTTTAGAAAGGCGGCGTTGCTCTGGTGGAGTGAGCAGAGCCGCTAAATCAAAGCGCTTTCATGTGTGTGCTGGAATCTGCTCCCGAGGGGGCGCTGGCTTTATTGGGCTGGACTGCCTGACCTCCATATTTAAGCAGAGCAGCTGCCAGGCCTCTCACTCTCTCATGCCAGCGGGTGCGTATGCCCCCCCCCCCCCACTCTCCCCCCTCTGTATTTGGCGGTCCTCCCCGAGCCCAGGTCTAATAAGGGATGATACCGGCTGACTGCAGAGGGGCGCTAATTAAGAGCTCGGAGATTTGACCCTCATCTGGACCGTTTACTGAGGTCAGACAGCAGCTTTCTTGGGAAAGGCGGACGCTTGAGATATGAACTTTGAGGTTTTTTTTCATTTATATATATATATTTTTTACATACATGTCATCCAAGGATACATATCAAATGAGCTACACTGCAACTGCAACAATTAGCGGGGTTCGTTATTTATGCCGTTTATAATGTTGCGGTTCTGGACCCGGCTCGGCTCTGGAAGGGTTTTGAAGATTACGTCTCAGAAACGCCGCAGTCTGATGTGTTATTACAGTATGAAGACTTGTTCAGGGGCGGCACGGTGGCTTAGGGGGGGTTAGCACGTTCGCCCTCCAGCGCTGTGTGGAGGCGCTGTTCTCCCAGTGTCCACATGGGTTTCCTCTGGGGTCTCCGGTTTCCTCCCACAGTCCAAAAACATGGATCAAGGTCAATTAAATTATCCAAATTGCCCCATATAGAGTGTGTATGTCTGTGTGAGTGAGTGTGTGTCCAGTGATAGATTGGCGTCCTGTCCTGGGTGTATCTGCCCAACGTCTGAAACGTTCTCCCCTGGATGGACATGCAGAACCCCCCCCCCCCCCCATGACCACATTGGAGCAGATATATATATATATAGAGAGAGAGAGAGAGAGAGAGAGAGAGAAATGTACATATCTATATTAGGGCGGCACGGTGGCTTAGTGGTTAGCATGTTCTCTCAGCTCTAGGGATTCCTGGTTTGAATCCCAATCTTGGTGGAGTTTCCATGTTCTCCTCGTGTCTGTGTGGGTTTCTTTTGGGTTCCCTAGTTTCCTCCCACAGTCCAAAAACATGGATCAAGGTCCATTGAATTCACCAAATTGCCCCATATGGAGTGTGTTTGTGTGAGTGTGTGTGTGCTCAGCGATCGATTGGTATCCTGTCCTGGGTCTATCTGCCCAGCGCTCTAAACGTTCTCCCATGACCACATTAGAGGATATATATATATATATATAATGGCGGCACGGTGGTTTAGTGGTTAGCACATTCGCCTCTCAGCTCTAGGGATTCCCGGTTCGAATCCCCATCTGGGTGGAGTTTCCATGTTCTCCCCGTGTCTGCGTGGGTTTCCTCCGGGTTCTCCGGTTTCCTCCCACAGTCCAAAAACATGGATCAAGTTAATTGAATTCTCAAAATTGCCCCATTTAGAGTGTGTCTGTGTGAGTGAGTGTTTGCCCAGCGATGGATTGGCGCCCTGTCCTGGGTCTATCTGCCCAGCGCNTCCTCCGGGTTCTCCGGTTTCCTCCCACAGTCCAAAAACATGGATCAAGTTAATTGAATTCTCAAAATTGCCCCATTTAGAGTGTGTCTGTGTGAGTGAGTGTTTGCCCAGCGATGGATTGGCGCCCTGTCCTGGGTCTATCTGCCCAGCGCCCGAGACGTTCTCCCCTGGATGGGCATGGGGAACCCCACCGCGACCCTAATAGAGGATAAGCGGAAGATAATGAATGAATGAATGAAAGAATATATATATATATATATATATATGAGAGAAAGAGAGAGAGGGATATAAATATTTAGATATAAATGTACATATCTATATTTGGTATGGCACGGTGGCTTGGTGGTTTGCATGTCCTCTCAGCTCTAGGGATTCCTGGTTTGAATCTCAATGTGGGTGGAGTTTCCATGTTCTCCTCGTGTCTGCAGGGGTTTCCTCCAGGTTCTCCGGTTTCCTCTCACAATCCAAAAACATCATGGCCATGGTTGGTTCTATTGTTTTGGAACATGTGTTCTCATCTAGTCATCTTTTGCTTAATCCCCAACTAGGGTCTTGGAGATGGTTGGGGGGGGGTGTTTCTTCATGCCCATCCAGGGGACTATGTTATACGTATACACCAAGGACAGGGCACCAATCCACACACTATATAGAGGCAATTTAGAGCTGGCAATTCACCTTGATCCATGTTTTCGGACGCTGGGAGGAAACCGGAGAGCCCGGCGGAATCCCACTCAGACACTGGAAGAATATGGAACCTCAGATCGGGATTGGAACCAGGATCTCGGAGATGTGCGCACGCCATGTTGTGTTAGATTTTACTGAAATAAACTGCACAGAGCTGCTTTTCACTCAGATGCAGTGCAGCGGGAATGACACGGTTCGAGGTTTTACTTTGGTTTTGTTTTAGGAACACGGTGCTGAGTCATCAGCATTCAGTACCCCTCTCTGAATGTGAGGGTCATGGCTACTTTCTGAAATTCTCTGTAATAGATTTACACCCGAGGTGCGTCACACCATTCATCAAACTCTCTGCTTTGCTCACCATGCTGGAAATTTAATAAGGCGATGTCGCCCCCCCCCAGGAGGGTCATGTGACTCAGGCGGCATGGTGGCTTAGTGGTTGGCATGTTCTCCTCTCAGCGCTAGGGATTCCCGGTTCGAATCCCCATCTGGGTGGAGTTTCCATGTTCTCCCCGTGTCCGCATGGGTTTCCTCCGGGTTCTCCGGTTTCCTCCCACAGTCCAAAAACTTGGATCAAGTCAATTGAGTTCTCGAAATTGCCCCATATAGAATGTGTTTGTTTGTGTGAGTGAGTGTGTGCCCAGTGATAGATTGGCGCTCTGTCCTGGGTGTATCTGCCCAGCGTCTGAAACGTTCAAGTTCAAGTAATTTATTTATAAAGCGCTTTTTATAACAGCACATTGTCACAAAGCAGCTTTACAGAATGAAAAGCCTTTAAACCCCCAAAGAGCAAGCCGAAGCGACAGTGGCAAGAAAAAACTCCCCTGAATGGGCATGGGGAACCCCCCCCCCCCCCTCACACTGATATAGGATAAAGCGGAAGATAATGGATGGATGGGTCATGTGACTCACGCCCCCTTTGTTCCTTGCTGTGGTCTCACTATAGCAGAGACAGTCTCACTCTGTCTGCCTGTACACCTTTCAAAGCGTCCCCTCCCCCCTCCCCTCGGTCTTCTATTTTAAGAGCAGTGGGGGCACGCTGCCCAAAACGCAAGGTTGTTTGTGGGTGGAGGGCGCAGCTACAAACCGGCGGAGGCACGAGGACAATCCGCCGCCTTGTTTACTACTCCGACGGGGTGGAGCCAGGCCCGGGGACGCGGGTGAGAGGGGGTAACTACCCTCAGGAGAGGAGGAATTCCTCGGGAGCCGGCCCTGCGTTTGGCTGGCAGTGGTGAAAACGATTCGGCGGCGTTTCCTCAGGCAGCGGCTCGAGTTTCGGCCGTGTGACTCAGCGCACCGACGTGAGGAGGACGGCGGTAGGGGGAGGTACCGCGGGCGGCCTGGCCGGCCTCGTGCCTCTGCTCCCGCTGCCAGGCGGCGGATGTGGGCTGGTTCGTCAGGGCTGTGTTAATTAGAGTAACGCCGTCCGCTTTGACTTTGTGGAGTTAATGGAATCTCTTTGATCTGAAGCTCGCAGCTCGTCATTCGGAGTTTAATGACCTTGTGTTTGAGGCTTTTTGTCGAGGGGAGCACAGGAAACCAAAAACGCCATGTGCATTATCCTTATTGGTCGTAGTGACCATATAGATCATGTAAACAAAAGTATGAAGACACCAACACATCCCATCACGACTTGCTTCCCTTTTGTAGCTCGAATGTCTATTTTTAGACATTGGAAAGGCATGTTCTCCTCTCAGTGCTGGGGATCCAGGTTCGAACCCCAATCTGGGTGGCGTTTCCATGTTGTCTGCGTGGGTTTCCTCCAGGTTCTCCAGGTTTCCTCCCACAGTCCAACAACATGAATCAAGATCAAGTGAATGCTCCAAATTGCCCCATATAGAGTGTGAGTGTGTGTATGTGAGTGAGTGTGTGTCCAGTGATAGGTTGCTGTCCTGTCCTGAGTGTATCTGCCCAGCGCCCAAAACGTTCTCCCCTGAATGGGCATGGGGAACCCCCCCGCGACCCTAGTAGAGGATAAAGTGGAAGATAATGGATAGAGATATTGTTGCGTCATGGTTGGTACAGTCGCCTCTCAACTTTTCAGTGCTGGGGATCCAGGTTCGAGTCCCAAGTTTTCATGTCCTGCCCGTGTCCGTGTGAGTTTCCTCCGGGTTCTCCGGTTTCCTCCCACAGTCCAAAAACATGGATCAAGGTCAATGGAGTTCTCCAAATTGCCCCATATAGAGTGTGTGTTTGTGAGTGAGTCTGTGCCCAGTGATAGATTGGCGTCCTGTCCTGGGTGTATCTGCCCAGTGCCCAAAACGTTCTCCCCTGGATGGGCATGGGGAACCCTAATGGAGGATAAAGGGGGAGATAATGGATGGAAATGTTTTTAAAATGATTTTTGCCTATTCAGTTAAATGAGCATCTGTGAGTGTGGGTGTAGGTGTGGGTGTGGTAGCTTAGTGGTTAAGATGTGGTGTCAATCTGTAAGGTGGGGGTCACCCCCATTAATCACGTCCTCCAAAGTTCCCACAGTCAGCATTTTTTATGTCATATTATGCTTTAAAGACGTATGTTTTAATTGGTTTCTCCCTTTGTCCGCTCGTCTCTGCAGATTTGACTCGGAACCCCCCGAGGCGCTCCGGCTCCCGTCGGAAGGAGCTCCCGCGCTCATCCCTGCACTCGGTCCAGTCTCCATCCAGTCCCTCGGTCCACCATGACCTCGGAGCTGGAGAGCAGCCTGACCTCCATGGACTGGCTCCCTCAGCTGACCATGAGGGCGGCCATCGCCAAGGCCGACGCCCAGAGCGGCCACGGGCCGGGCATGGCCAAGAAGAGCGCCCTGACGGACCCCAACACTACGCTGGACCAGGAGGAGGTGCAGCAGCACAAGGACGGCAAGCCCCCGTACAGCTACGCCAGCCTGATCACGTTCGCCATCAACAGCTCGCCAAAGAAGAAAATGACGCTCAGCGAGATCTACCAGTGGATCTGTGACAATTTCCCCTACTACAGGGAGGCGGGGAGCGGCTGGAAGGTAAGTGCTGGAGCGGGGGGCCGCCCAAACCACCCGCCATTATTTGCTTTTCGGCCCGGCGAGGCGCGCAAGTGACATCCACTCCACTTCCATTCAATCAGCGCGTCAAATCAGCCCCGGATTCAGGCAGGGGGAGACAGTCAAGGTTAATGTGTGTGATTATCCTAATTTCCAACGCCGCCGAGCCGTTCCGCCGCGGATTATTTTGCAAACATAGGATGGAAATTGATTCCTAAACACCGCTTTTCATTTCGCCAAAGGAAGCGCTTTCCCGGCCGCCGCTCATATTCGCCGCCACTTTTTATTTGTATTTTTTTCCCTTCGTCTTCTTTTTTGGTCCTTCCAATATGGAACCGGCGCCATTTCCCCGAAACACTCTACGTACGTTCACGTCGATATTCAGAGCAGACCCATCCGCAAAGAGCCCCCCGACCAAATCTCCCATTCACGGATTGTATTATTCATGCCAGATGCCTCGATACAAGTCCATTATACCCGAAAGCCATTGCTGTGTCATCATCTCGAGGAGCGTGTGATGCGCGGAGCTGAAGCCGCGCTGATTGCCTTTTAAAGAGCGCAGATGGAAATTGATATTAGAAGGAGCTTTTCAATCAGTTGACATTTATTGCCGATAGGTTCACCACTGCGCCTTTATCGCCCGCGACGCCGAACGCACGGGTCTCGGACTGAAAAACCACCCCTGCGAGGGCATGTTTACCTCTCCCTCACATCTCGCTTCTATTTCTGTCAAGCAGATGTTTACATCAGCCTCATCCCTCGTTCTAAGAGGCGCAGGCGCTATTGCTATAATTAATGCTTTTTATTTGATTTATTTTTCCTATTTGCTTTAATCAACCCGGAACCCGGCGCACCGTTTGATTGGTTGTTTTTTGTTTTGTTTTTTTGGCTTCTTGGGGAACTATACATGGATGGGGAAAGTATACATCCATCAATCCATGGGGGGAGGGTTCCCCATGCCCATCCAGGGGAAAACGTTTTTGGTGCTGGGTAGATACACCCAGGACAGGACACCAATCTATCGCTGGACACACACTCACTCACACAGACACACTATATGGGGCAATTTGGAGAATTTTATTGACCTTGATCCATGTTTTTAGAATGTGGAAGGAAACCGGAGAACCCGGAGGAAACCCACGGGGACACGGGGAGAACATGGAAACTGCCCCCAGAGTGGGATTCAAACCGGGAATCAATAAAAACAAATTGCTAATTAATTAATAAACTATCCATCCATTATTATCCGCTTTATCCTCTATTAGGGTCGCGGTGGGGTTCCCCATGCCCATCCAGGGGAGAACGTTTCGGGTGCTGGGCAGACACACCCAGGACAGGGCGCCAATCCATCACTGGGCACACACTCACTCACACAGACACACTCTATATGGGGCAATTTGGAGAATTTAAATGACCTTGATCCATGTTTTTGGACTGTGGGAGGAAAGCGAAGAACCCGGAGGAAACCCACGCGGACACGGGGAGAACATAGAAACTCCACCCAGATTGGGATTCGAACCTGGAATCCCTAGTGCTGAGAGGAGAACATGCTAAACACCAAGCCACCTTCCGCTCGCCTTCATACATACACAGTTACAGCGCAATTCTCCAAAAAACCAGCAAACACATCGTCTCTGAATAATGTGCGCCAGCGCCGGTTCTCTTTTTGTTAAATCTTTTTGGAAAGTCAAGGATCTTTTGGGTGGAGGTTTGTAAACTGCGGCATCACGACCAGCAGAAGGCGCTTGATCGAGTGAGGGCAGTATCCTTGAACAGGTCTTTCTGTCGATGCGCGATGCAGAAATCCATTTGTGCCGGTTCACGACGCAGGTCAGGGACGAGGGGGTGGGGGGTGGGGGGTGGGGGTTACGGGAGGCAAAAAAAGAAGACGGCTGCAAGTTATCTTTCCGGCGAATATAAAGCCTCAGTCGTAGTAATGAATACGAAAGGTGAACGAGCGCGGAAACCCGCGTGTCAAACAGGGGGGCGTGAATTTAAAGGGGAATTAATAGTTTCCTGACCTTCAGGAGAACCAGAAACTGCAGGTCTTCACAGGACGGGGCCTGGATCTTCATAAATAATACTTTAAAAATGGGGGCGGCACGGTGGCTTAGTGGTTGGCATGTTCTCCTCTCAGCACTAGGGATTCCCGGGTCGAATCCCTATCTGGGTGGAGTTTCCATGTTCTCCCTGTGTCCACGTGGGTTTCCTCCGGGTTCTCCGGTTTCCTCCCACAGTCCAAAAACATGGATCAAGGTTCATCATTCATTCATTATCTTCCACTTTATCCTCTATTAGGGTCGCGGGGGGGTTTCCCATGCCCATCCAGGGGAGAACGTCTCGGGCGCTGGGCAGATAGACCCAGGACAGGACGCCAATCTATCACTGGACACACACTCACTCACACAGACATGCACACACACACACACACTCTATATGGGGCAATTTGGAGAATTCAATTGACTTTATCCATGTTTTTGGACTGTGCGAGTAACCCGGAGAACCCGGAGGAATCTCACGCGGACACGGGGAGAACATGGAAACTCGCAGATGGGGATTCGAACCTGGAATCCCTAGCGCTGAGAGGAGAACATGCTAACCACTAAGCCACCGTGCCGCCTACAAGGTCATTTGAATTCTCCAAATTGCCCCATATAGAGTAGAGTGCACTCGACCCTATTGGCTTTCCACTTGCAGGGCAGGAGTCAAGCAGCGGTGCTGCAGTTTAACCTCAGGCTCTGTTTGGAGGGCTGATCAGTCTCCGTCTCTCGTTCTGTGGAAGGTTGTAACTGATGAGCGGCGCCGGCATCGTCAGCGATGTTGGGTCTAATTGTTCGTGAGGGGTTTTCTCACGTTAACTTCATCAGTCCGACAGACATGACACCCGAAGACCTAAAGAAAGTTTTTAAGAACACTCCTTCTGGTCTGAAGTCAGTTTGTCATTATGGATTTTGGATGAGCGCTGTGCTCAGACTCGCTAACGTCGTCATCATTCACGTCTCAATGGGTTTTTTTTTTTTTTGGGGAACAAGTTCATTAGAAATAAGTGGAAAGGGAAATTCAGATTGCTTAAAGCATTTGGTTTTTATAAACGGAAACGAGATTTTTGAGTTCTGCCTCAATGGATTTTGAAATAGGGCTTGGTGGTTGGCATGTTCTCCTCTCAGCGTTTGGGATTCAGGTTTGAATCCCAATCTGGGTGGAGTTTCCATCTTTTCCATGTGTCCACGTGGGTTCTCCAGTTTCCTCCCACAGTCCAAAAACATAGATCAAGGTCATTTAAATTCTCCAAATTGCCCCATATATAGAGTGTGTCTGTGTGAGTGAGTGTGTGTCCAGTGATGAATTGGCGTCCTGTCCTGGGTGCATCTTCCCAGCACCCCCGAAACGTTCTCTCCCCCCCCCCCTCCGATTCCTTCCGAGTTCTCTAGGTTCCTATTACATTTAAAAAACCTGGATTTAAGGTGAATTAGCTAGCTGCTCTAAATTACCCCATCTGAATTACCCCTGTGAAGTGTGTGGGTGTGTGTACACTCAGTGATGGATCGGCATCTTGTCTTAAATGTACTTGCCTTGTGTCTGGGTGGAGTTTCCTTGTTCTCCCCGTGTCTGTGTGGGTTTCCTCCGGGTTCTCCGGTTTCCTCCCACAGTCCAAAAACATGGATCAAGGTCAATTGAGTTCTCCAAATTGCCCCATATAGAATATGTCTGTGTAAGTGAGTGTGTGCCCAGTGATGGATTGGCGCCCTGTCCTGGGTCTATCTGCCCAGCACCCGAGACATTCTCCCCTGGTTGGGCATGGGGAACCCCCCTGTGACCCTAATAGAGGATAAAGCGGAAGGTAATGGATGGATGTTTATTCCACCACGTGCATGTGCTTTTAAATGGACCTTTAATACTTTATGAAGGCACCGTATCTCAAAATGGCTTACTGGAACGTCTCCATACACGAGCATCTGTTATTTTACCCAATGATGCTTGAATTTGGGAACCGCGCACTGACAGTCTTCCCGAAACCATCCATACATCCATTATCTTCTGCTTTATCCTCTACTAAGGTCGTGGGGGGTGGGGTTCCCATGTCCATCCAGGGAAGACAGTTTCGGGCGCTGGGCAGATACGCCCAGGAGGGGATTCGAACCGGGAATCCCTAGAGCTGAGAGGAGAACATACTAACCACCAAGCCACCGTGCTGTCCCAAACAAATATATATATAAAAAAAAAAAAAAAATATATATATATATATATATATATATATATCCTCTACTAGGGTCGTAGGGGTGGGGGTTCTCCATGACCATCCAGGAAAGAATGTCTCGGGCGCTGGGCAGATACACCCAGGACAGGGCGCCAATCCATCTCTGGGCACACACTCACTCACACACACTCTATATGGGGCAATTTTAAGAATTCAATTGACTTGATCCATGTTTTTGGACTGTGGGAGGAAACCGGAGAACCCGGAGGAAACCCACGCAGACACGGGGAGAACATGGAAACTCCACCCAGACGGGGATTCGAACCGGGAATCCCTAGTGCTGAGAGGCCACAAACACACTATATGGGGCAATTTGGAGAATTCAATTCACCTCGATCCATGTTTTTGGACTGTGGGAGGAAACCGGAGAACCCGGAGGAAACCCACTCAGACACGGGGAGAACGTGGAAACTTTATCCAGATTGGGATTCAAACAGGGAATCCCTAGCGCTGAGAGGAGAACATGCTAACCACCATTTACGTTGAACTGTGCAGTGGGAGGCAGACCAGGCTCCAGCGACGGCTGTCTGCGCCACGCGAGTGTGAGCGTGGGGTTCATCCCGATGCGGGGGGGGGGGGGGGGGGGGGGGGGGGGGGGGGGGGGGGGGGGGGGGGGGGGGGGGGGGGGGGGGGGGGGGGGGGGGGGGGGGGGCGTCGGTGTCTGTCAGGGACGTGCCAGTCACACCACACATCGCATAATGAGATCGGCGCAAACTTACTTAAGCGCCGGCTCTGCTTTTTAAACAGCATCCCGGCTGCGCCGCTCACCTGCCACAGAGACGCGTCCCGGCCGCGCGGCATGCCGTATCCACGCGCTCGCATCACGCCGCGCAGGCGCTCGGGGTCGGCGCGAATGTAGGTCGACGTGCAGTCACCGCGCCGCCGTTCCCCTGGAGATGGCGGCGGCGGCGGCGGCAGGAATTTACGATCCCGCGCACGCACGCGTCTGTTCTGTATGATAATGCGGCCGTGCCACCGAGATGAGACCGGGCTAATCTGGACGGCGGCTGCTCGTCTAATCATCCGAACGGCTCTCCATTAGCCCACGCTTTTAAGAAATATCAATAAGCACCGTCAATAAGAAAAGATAATTCATCAAGGTCAAAACTGATTAATCCACTATTTCGGGGAGGGGGAGGGGGGAGGGGAGGGGGTAAGGGTGGGATGGGGGGCATCAGCATGCAATTAGACTCCTTATAGAGAGCTTTATTTGCCTGAGCTGTGATACTTCAAAGCTGTTTGATGATATTAGAACCTCGGCGGTCGGTTGTGGGAAACATGCAAACGAGCTTCCACGGATCCTTGAACGCCACGTTTTGCATTCGGAATCTCGAGCGGAAGAACGGCAAGCTGTCGGGGGGGTTTAATGCCCCCACGTTGCTCTGATTGAAAGTGTCTCTTTATTCGGGAGCCGCGCTTCGGAGTTTATTATTATTTATTTTGCGCCATTGTTCTGTTCAGGGAACATAGGACACATGCTTCGTTTTTTATATTCCATCCATTATCTTCCGCTTTATCCTCTACTAGGGTCGGGGGGGGGTTCCCCATGCCCATCCAGGGGGGAACGTTTTAGGCGCTGGGCAGATACACCCAGGACAGGACGCCAATCTATCACTACTCACACATCTCGATATCTCAATTGCCCCTTATAAGTGTGTGGGTGTGTGCACCAAGTGATGGATTGGCGCCCAGCGCCTCAAATGTTCTCCCCTGGATGGGCACTAGGAACCTCCAACCCCTCACCGACCCTAGTAGAGGATTCATCCATCCATTTTCTTCCGCTTTATCCTCTACTAGGGTCGGTGGGGGGTTGGAGGTTCCTAGTGCCCATCCAGGGGAGAACATTTGAGGCGCTGGGCGCCAATCCATCACTTGGTGCACACACCCACACACTTATAAGGGGCAATTGAGATATGCTCATGCTCATCCAGGGGACAACGTCTCGGGCGCTGGGCAGATACACCCAGGACAGGGCGCCAATCTATCACTGGACACACACTCACTCACTCACACACACACTCTATATGGGGCAATTTGGAGAGAACTCAATGTTTTTGGCCTGTGGGAGGAAACCGGAGAACCCGGAGGAAACCCACACAGACACGGGGAGAACATGGGTTCCCCATGCCCATCCAGGGGAGAACGTTACAGACGCTGGGCATATACACCCAGGACAGGGCACCAATCTATCACTGGACACACACTCACTCACACACACACTCTATATGGGGCAATTTGGAGAACTCAATTGAACTCAGTGTTTTTGGCCTGTGGGAGGAAGCCGGAGAACCCGGAGGAAACCCACGCCGACACGAGGAGAACATGGAAACTCCACCCAGATGGGGATTCGAGCTGGGACTCCCCAGCGCTGAGAGGAGAACATGCCAACCACTAATCCTCCGTGCCGCCCCCCTGTCCATATCATCTCTCTCATTTCAAAAGCTCCTAAAAAGCGAACGAGGAATACAAAGCTCATGGGAACGATTTCCACCCTGAACGTTTGTTATTGACGGCGTCTCTCTTCGACCGTCTCTCATCTCGCGCCGCTGTCCGCCGGTGGATTGGACCCGGTCCGAATCTGTATCGCTGGCGTTCTGCACATAAACTTGATTGAAAGTTGCCCCATTGCTTTCAGTGCTGCTGACATGGTCCTTTCAGCCGGGGCTAAACAGATAAACGTGGTCTCCAAGCCGAAATCCGGGGCCGTTTTGAAGCTGCGTGCACCCCAATGGCTTCCGTTGGGGGGGGGCTGGACCGGGCTTTTTGATCTCATTATAAAATGCAAATGCCCAGCAACCTAAACAGATCAAAGGTTGCATCCACTATTGGGTTGCCAGCCAAGGAATAGGAGCCTGGGGCACTAAGCTATTTTCTATTGCGTGATTTGGGGTTCTGCTGCATCCCCTCCAGGTATTATTTACTTTGGAGATAGTGTTTCTGCTCATAACTAATGGAACAGTGAAGTCGCTGCCATTATTTAAATGGCTCGGCGGTCCAGGTGAGGGGATTGCAGCCGTCCTATCTCTCAGCCCAAGCTTGTGTTGTCGGCGCTCGAGAAATGTAAAATTGCCTCAGACCTAATTTTTCATATTCCTCCATCTGCCTCTGCGGTCTGCATCGTCATTACACCGTTAAGGAAGCATTTAAATTTTGAAGCGCTCCGCCGATGGTGTATAACGAGTGAACGGCGAGAACATGCTCCCTTCGCAGAACGCGTTTAAAATCTGCCGCACGCTTCTTAATGCCGGCGTGTATTGAGAGTGTGCGGCTCTCCGGCGTCTCCCCCTCGGTTCTGCTGGCTGTGGATGCTTTTTAATTGTTCTAGCAGAAGGCGGCGGTGGGCGTGGTCGTGATTCACACAGCAGCCGGTCTGATCCTGAGGCAGGAAGCTCCTGTGCGTTTTGCCACCCACCTGCCTCGCTTCGCCGTGTCCCACTCGCGCCCCAGGTCGGGTCGCTCAGACCGAGTAGGTGGTATTTCAAAGCGTGTGTGCTTGGAACCGCTGACACGGGTGAGAGGCTGCTATGGAGTCAGCTTCTGGGTTTTATTTATTATTATTATTATTATTATTATTATTATTTGGTTGAGGGTGGCACGGTGGTTTAGTGGTTATCATGTACTCTTTTCAGCGCTAGGGATTCCAGTTCGAATCCCAATCTGGGTGGAGGTTCCATGTTCTCCCCGTGTCCACGTGGGTTTCCTCCGGGTTCTCCGATTTCCTCCTACAGTCCAAAAACATGGATCAAGGTCAATTGAATTCTCCAAATTGCCCCATATAGAGTGTGTGTGTGTGTGTGTGAGTGTGTGTCCAGTGATAAATTGGTGCCCTGTCCTGGGTGTATCTGCCCAGCGCCCGAAACGTTCTTCCCTGGATGGGCTTGGGGAACCCCCCCGACCCTAGTAGAGGATAAAGTGGACGATAATGAATGGATGGATTATTTGGTTGGAGGGGGGGGGGGGTTGATAGAAATTCTTCTCGCTGCTAGTAGAGCTCAGTGTTGTATGTAACTCTCTGGCAGCTGGATCCTATTGGTTAGTCACTCACCGCTGTATGTAAAAAATGTATGTGTAAAGCATTAAGGTTGGAGACGTCATGCATTATTGTGAATAAATCACAGGAAATAAATTATTGTTTATTATTTATTAGATATTAGGCCTGAAGCAAGGTGGACTACAGTTACACCTCTGTCCTGTGATTTATTCACAATAATACACAACCTCCAGTGTTTTATTGCTATTTTAAAATAGTTACAAATGCACTAAAATAAAAAAAATAAAAAAAATTAAATTTAAAACGCACTTTAAAATAATAAAAACGCACTAAGAACTCACAAAAATAATTAAAAACGCACCAACATAAATGTATTTATTAAAAACTATTAAAAACTAAGTTGTTAATAATCTGTTCTTCTTCAGCGTAATCTAGTCCTGTTTTTAAAGTGAACACTGATCACTAAGTAACAGGATTCCAGTTCCTCCACCAATCAAAAAATGCCATCTAAACAATTTTTACACAATTGATAAACAACAGGTTTAGTGCTCATCAGAAATCGGCTTGCTGTTTATATTAATCTGTATTTATCGATTATAAAATATTGTATTTCACGTGTTAATAGGAATGTCAAGCGCTCAGAGGTGCGTGTTATTGCCAGTGATGTCACAACGGGACAAACCGCTCAGCCAATCAGATTCAAGGACCAGAAATACATATAAAACTTATAACTTATAATTTATTACATGAAGCGGTTTTAAACTGAAGTATTGCTCTCATTACGCTCTGTTTCCATTAACTCCGATGGCTTTAACTTGTTGATGTCTTGCTATTAATAAATTGGTCCCCAGTTTGTGCGTTTAATTGCGAGCGTGATTATTTTCTGACATTTTCGAATGTAAATGATGCTGAAGCGGTTGTAGGTGCAGATGCCTGTCTCTTCATTAGTGGAGGCTGAGCAGACCTGGGCATGGCCTCTTGTGGGTGCTGTGATTTAGCCTCCAGAGAGAGGCGCTGAGCCGTGATGAGTTTCTGCTTTCTATATATAGAACTGGCCTCGGACTCCGCCTACTACTCTGAATCTGTTCTCCTGAATCCTGCTTCAGTCAGTCCACCTTCAGTAGCCGTTGCTGCAGATATGATGATGCCAGCATCATCTTTATGTTCTGTGTACAGAGTAATAACTATTTCTACATTATATAGACCAAATCCATAGATACTCATCACCATCCATCCATCCATTATCTTCCGCTTTATCCTCTATTAGGGTCGTGGGGGCGTTCCCCATGCCCATCCAGGGGAGAACGTTTCGGGCGCTGGGCACGCACTCACTCACACAGAGACACACTATATGGGGCAATTTTGAAAATTCAATTTACCTTGATCCATGTTTTTAGACTGTGGGAGGAACCCGGAGGAAACCCACGCTGACACGGGGAGAACATGGAAACTCCACCCAGATTGGGATTTGAACCAGGAATCTCTAGCGCTGAGAGGAGAACATGCTAAACGCTAAGCCACCGTGCCACCCTCACTTATCACCAAAGGTGTTTAAAATCAAAAACCCAAGTATCTCAGGCAATTGAATGCTTTTTTTTAAAATACTAAAAACACTTTAGGGAAGGACCTTGTCCCGTCTTTAGTCTGAAATGAGCACATTTCTGCCTCGAATAACTAATTGCTTTCATAAAACACTTATAGATCCACTATAATTAAAAACAAAATCGTTAGTAATCCGGTTTTCTGTGACGTTATATAGTATGGTTATTAAAGTGAACGCTCATCGCTGAGTAACAGAATTCCTGTTTCTCCAACAACCACATACTACCATCTAGTGGCCAAGTTACAGAACGCAGCTTATAAAAAATGATACAAATACGAATGTCATGCTCTCATAGGTTGTTTTTTTTTTTCAAAATATCAACATAACGGGGAGTTTTGTCTTGCCACTGTCTCTTCAGTTTGCTCTTTGGGGGTTTAAAGGCTTATAACTCTGTAAAGCTGCTTTGTGACAATTAACTATTATAAAAAGCGCTCTATAAATAAATTACTTGAACTTGTAACAATTTAAAATCTGGTTTACATTTTCGACTGTAATTCTTACTTCGTTCTGGTTAAAGGGGGTTAAAGGGTTAAAGGACAGGGCTTTGTGTGGGTCAGTCCACACTAAATTAGCCCATGCATGACTATATGGATGTTTGTGCTTTGTGCAGTGGGAGTATTTTTGTCCCTTTAGTGGGCACCTGACCAATAATTAAAGTGATGCTGCCCAACACTGCTGTAAGAAGAAAGACTGACCTTCAATCAACAAATAAAAATGATGGGGTTTCATTTCAGAGGGTTGCTTTAAAAAATTGTTTACAGAGGCAAAAATGCTCTAAATTGCCCCCATATAGTGTATCTGTGTGAGTGAGTCTGTGACCCCCCCCCAGACCTTAGCAGAGGGTTAAGTGGTTAAGATATGAGGCTCAAAAGCATTCAAATGTATGAGTTCATTACTGTTGGTTTCCAAATGCATTTAAAACCTTCATTATTGTTAATGAGAAATAATCAATTGCTTTGAGGCCCCCCAAAACACACACACACACACACACACACACACACTCACACACACATATATACACACACACACACACACACACACACATATATACATATACACACATATACATATATACATATACACACACATATATACATACACACATATACATACACACACATACACATATGTACAAATGCACATATACATACACACACATATATACATACACACACATATACACATATGTACAAATGCACATACACACATATATACACACACATACACCCAAATATATATATATATATATATATATATATATATATATATATATATATATATATATATATACACATACATACATACATATAAATATAAATACACACACACACACACGCACGCGTACTGAAAGGAAATTTCGTCCTCCTGTGACATGCTGCCCATTCCTGGGTTCTGATTTGCTCTGGTTCTGCATCCCAGACGTGAAACCTTATATCCAGAGCCTGGTGTCCTCACAGGGGTCATCTGTCTGAGGACGTGAGACAGTGCCACCAGCTGGCAGCTCATTGTTCCCGGTGATGGATGGTTCATTAGAATTTGGAGTGCAGCCGTTCTTCTCTTTTTTTAACGGACTCTTTTGCCGTCATTGACTTTTCGATTCCGATTCAGGACAAATGTGGGTTTGACGATGTTCCTCAGTCCGTGATTATAACTTAATCATCGCCTGTTTAATGAAGACGTCCTCCTTTAAAGCGATGGACGTGGTGGAATCTCACAGCTCTGACGTTGGGGACGCTCTGAATGCCGCGTCAAATCCGTCAGTGTCGGGTGTTCAGATGCAAGGCCACCGCCTCTCCCCACTGGCTAAATGCCTGTGAATTAAACAATTAATGTGGCCTTGTAGAGGGACAGAAGTGAGTGTCTAGAGGGTCGAGCTGGAGGAGAAGGGTGTCTAGCCTCGAGTCACCTGTGCAATGTATTATTTACGGGTCGTTGTGCTTGACAGGACTGCATTAACTTTGCTAATGGAGTGTATAAGAGGCTTTGCGTCCCTTTAAAATCAATACATCCTGAATACTAATCACACCGCTCTGCTTCAGCCCGGCTTCAGCTCGGCTTCAGCTCTGCTGCTTTCTGCAACATACATCAGGATGTGTACAGCACCAAACCCCCCCATCCCAATAACACTGATCCACAAACTAATAAATACGACTTCTTTAATATATAAACAGTTTATATGGAGACATCAGACTTATATTTTGGCAGAGAGGGGGGAAGAGAGAGAAATGGGGGAGACTGGGAGGGAGGGCAAGCTAGGGTGGGCGGGAGAGAGTGAGGGAGGGAGGAAGAGGGGGAAGATGGGGGGACGATGGGGGGGGACGGAGAGGGAGGGAGGAAGAGGGGAGAGCGAGAGAGAGAGAGAGAGAGGTTGGGAGGGAGGGAATGCCCTCTGCACTGCACACTCACCCACATGAGCACCGGGGCAGACGCAGTGCTGCCGTGTGGACATGACTGTCATTACAACAGAGCGTAGACTGTAGACTGAGAGAGCGAGAGACTGAGAGCGAGAGACTGAGAGCGAGAGACTGAGAGCGAGAGAGAGACTCTGAGAGAGAGACTCTGACTGAGCGAGAGACTCTGAGAGAGAGACTCTGACTGAGAGAGAGACTCTGAATGAGAGAGAGAGAGACTCTGAATGAGAGAGAGACTGAGAGCGAGAGAGAGACTCTGAGAGAGAGACTCTGAATGAGAGAGAGAGAGACTCTGAATGAGAG
>JAFMOD010000104.1:984853-1018581 GCA_019802435.1 Corydoras maculifer | reverse complement strand
TTTTTTTTTTTTTTTTTTTTTTTTTTTTTTTTTTTTTTTTAGAATATTTTTATTGGAAATCTAAACAATATCCTTACAACAACAACTAACATATTCCACTTTTTTTTTAAAAAACAAACTACCCCCACTTACAAATAAAATAAAAATAAAATATATTCATTCATTCATTCATTCATTATCTCCCGCTTATCCTCTATTAGGGTCGTGGTGGGGTCCCCATGCCCATCCAGGGGAGAACGTTTCGGGCGCTGGGCAGATAGACCCAGGACAGGACGCCAATCCATCGCTGGGCACACACTCACTCACACAGACACACTCTATATGGGGCAAGTTCGAGAATTCAATTGACTTGATCCATGTTTTTGGACTGTGGGAGGAAACCGGAGAACCCGGAGGAAACATGGAAACTCCACCCAGATGGGGATTCAAACCGGGAATCCCTAGCACTGAGAGGCGAAATAAAATATATATATATTTAAAATTATACACCTGATAATAATAAACAGTAATTATTAAAGCAAAACGCCCCCCTCCCCATAACCACTCGGCTCACCACGACCAAACGACATATTGTTAGTGTAGTGCAACATTAAAAGGCACACGAATAAGAAAAGAGAAATGAAAAACAAAAGATCACCACACATTTCATTTGGAAAACCTGCCAGATTAGTGAAATAAGAAATAAGAGGTTGCCACCTGCTATAAAACTTAGCTGTACACCCTCTCAGGGTATATTTCATTTTCTCAAGTTTTAAGAATGCCGTGACATCTCTTAGCCAATGGGAAGTGGATGGATATTTCGTAGATTTCCATTGTAGTAGTAAAAGACGTCTAGCTAATAGGGATGTGAAAGCAATAATGTCCCTTTGTGAAGCATTAAGTGCAAGTGAAGAATCAGGCACACCAAATATGGCAATCAGAGGGCAAGGTTGAGAACAGTGGACATGGTCGCAAAATACCTCGGAGCTCGAGCTTTTTAACGCTGGCTGTATTCTGTTGAGAGAAACTGCATTGAAACCATTGTTGTTTGATTTTTTTTTTTTTTTTTTTTTGGGATTTCCATGACCTTATTTCATGATCCTTAAAAGTTTTGCGGCGCGTGCTGGCACATTGTGTGACACTGAAATGAGATCGTGATTCCTGATGTGTTTTGGCTTCGTTCAATACCAAAAACAACACCACAGTCATTATAACCACAGACAGAGTTAATACTGCAGCTCTACACGCTGCTCATGAATCACTGCATTGACTCCAAACTTTGGCTTCCAAGTTGGATAAACGGCTCAAAAATGACTTAATAAGCTCAATGTTAGTGATTTGTAATGAATCGTCAACCGCGCAGCTCGATTTGGGCTGTTTTTGCACCACAAAGTGTAAAATACATGTACTAGCCATCCATTATCCACCACTTTATCCTCTACTAGGGTAACGGAGGGGGCCGTTGCCCATGCCCATGCCCATCCAGGTGAGAACATTTTGGGCGCTAGGCAGATACACCCAGGACAGGGTGCCAATCTATCACTGGACATACACTCACATACAGACACACTCTATATGGGGCAATTTGGAGACTTCAATTGACCTTGATCCATGTTTTTGGACTGTGGGAGGAAACCGGAGAACCCGGAGGAAACCCACGTGGACACGGGGAGAACATGGAAACTCCACCCAGATTGGGATTCGAATTGAGAATCCCTAGTGCTGAGAGGAGAACATGCTAATCGGGGTATGAAACCCAATCTTCATTAGGAGTTGCCATGTTCTCCCCGTGTCCGTGTGGGTTTCCTCCGGGTTCTCCGGTTTCCTCGCACAGTCCAAAAACATGGATCAAGTCAGTTGAACTCTCCAATTTGCCCCATATGGAGTGTGTCTGTGTCCAGTGATGGATCGGGCAGATAGATCTGCTCAGCGTCCGAAACGTTCTCCCATGGTGGATAGGCATCCCCTGTAATTGCCCCTATACTTACGTGTGTGAGTGAGAGTGCAGCAAGCGATGGATTGGCGTCCTGTCCTGGGTGTATCCGCCCGAAACATTCTCCCCAGATGGGCATGCCATTTCCAACCCCACCCCCCCTGCAACACTTGTAGAGGATAAAGCAGAAGCTAATAAATGAATGATCAATAATCTGCATTGGGAATAAGACAATTAATCATGATTAAAAACCTTACAATTAATTAATCGTGAGAGCACTTCGTTATCGTCATGACGTCTTCTGTTCTTTGGTCCTCACAAGGTTTCTTTCTTTTAAAACCCAACCAAATGTCCACTCTGTAAAGCTCTTGAGAGGATGGACTCTGCTGAAGCATGTCATGTGACCTGCGGGGGGGGGGGGGCTCCTTCGTAACGTCAGTGGCGCTTGCGATTGGTTTAATGAGGGTTGATGGGTAACCTCCTGAGTCTGCTGGATTTTGCCGGTGATGGGGGTGGAGTGAGGTCGTCAGGCCGGATCAGAGGACCGCAACTCCCCGGCGTTGGTGACAGCACCCGTCCTTTCCGTTCAGGCCGAGCGCTCGACATTTCGTCTGAATGGGGGCCGCACCGCGGGGGGGGCGCTGGATGGCAGCGGGGGGTGGCGCGGTGCAGCGGTGAGACGTGGGGTGGCGGCGCTCCCGTACGACATGGTAACGCGGTTACAGCCGACCGTCGGACGCAGATGCATACGCGTCAGTCTGGCAGCCCGGGTACCCCCCCCCCCCCACAGGGCATAACGTCGAAATCGGTTAATGCTGCACCTCTGTGCCTCCACAGAGTGCTGTGCTTTAAACCCGCCTCCACCCCGCCGGGACCTCGCTGTGAGGCTGGGGCATTCAGGCGAATGAGAGGTGTTCCGTTGGCGAGGGTTCTACTTGTTTGGTTTTATTACATTAAGGGTCCAGGAGAGTTATTACTGAGAGGAGAACATGCTAATCACTATACCACCATCCATCCATCCATCGTCTTCCACTTCATCCTCTATTAGGGTCCCGGGGGGGTTCCCCATGCCCATCCTGGGGAGAACGTTTTGGGCGCTGGCCAGATACTCCCAGGACAGGGCACCAACCTATAACTGGGCAATTCAAGGTAAACTGAATTCTCCAAATTGCCCCATATATAGTGTGTTTGTGTGAGTGTGTGCCCAGCGATAGACAATGATCTTTAAGATCATTGTATGGTACTTACCACGGGGCGGCACGGTGGCTTAGTGGTTTGCATGTTCTCCTCTCAGCGCTAGGGATTCCAGGTTTGAATCCCAATCTGGGTGGAGTTTCCATGTTCTCTCCGTGTTCACGTGGGTTTCCCCCGTGTTCTCCGGTTTCTTCCCACAGTCCAAAAACATGGATCAAGGTCGATTGAATCCTCCAAAATGCCCCATAAAGAGTGTGTCTATGAGTGTGCGTTCAGTGATAGATTGGCGCCCTGTCCTGGGTGTATCTGCCCAGTGCCTCCAAAAACAGGGGGGGTTCCCCATGCCCAACCAGGGGAGAACATTTCAGGGGCTGTACAGATACACCCCGGACACCAATCTATCACTGGGCACACACTCACTTACTCCAACACACTCTATATGGGGCAATTTGGAGAATTCAAATGACCTTGATCCATGTTTTTGGACTGTGGGAGGAAACCGGAGAACCCGGAGGAACTGCACACGGACACGGGGAGAACATGGAAACTCCACCCAGATTGGGATCCGAACCAGGAATCCCCAGCGCTGAGAGGAGAACATACTAACCACTAAGTTAAGGGGTTTTGTAGAATCCTTCTGCGTTGACGCAGCGTTTTCACAGCGTTCTCTGGGCTGTGCGGTTCCAGTGTTTTTTTAGAACTGAACCCAAAGGCCAGGTTGGCGTGAGGACCCAGCTGCTGCGTTCATTATGCCCCCGCTGAGCCAAAGCAAAATAAAGCCCAACGACCCGACGGCCGTGAGGCGACAACCGAGGTTCTAAAGCACTAACCGCCTGAGTATTCTTTAAAACATGTTCTGTACGTCTTTTTTTTAATTGGGAGCTTAATGATTAGTTCGTCAGAGCGTTATTTTCTGCGTTGCTGTCAGATTGCTGTTAAATGTTGCAGCGATGACGACTGACGTTAAGATGAAATGACTAAGCTGTGATGCTGTGATGCTGTTGCCATGGTTATCAACACGTTACACTTCAGTGCATCCTATATCTGCGAATGGGCAAATGAGCAGCTCTGTAAGCAGAAGATTTCGGACCCCACGGGCGTGTTCTCCTTCATATCGGACACTATTCTGTAGGGGTGCGAATCTCTCAGTGTCTGGCGATTCGATTCCGATTTTTGAGGTCCCGATTCGATCCAGAATCGATTTTCGATTTCAGAAACGATTCTTCAGTTCAAATGCTCGTTAAATTTAGTTTGAATGATGTGATTGACACGATAAAACGACGATGTAAACTAATAGAACATTTATATAAAACAATACTTTCAGGTTCCGTCCTGTATTAAATCTTTTTCTGCATCATTTTATATTTATACAAAAATAGGATTGCGCTAAATTAAAATGAGCAATATCAGGTTCGCTGAGCTGCCCGGCTTTTTCTTACATTAAAAACATCTTTCAATGTACAAATAATAAAAAATATATTAATACAAAATTTTACCATGGTGCATTAACCTTTAATCCGAACTAAAAATACAGACTTTACAGTCAGAGTGCATTTAGATTCTGAAAATCTTTAACATTTTTTATTAAAAAGTAAAATACATACTTCAGGTGGCTTAGTGGTTAGCATGTTCTCTCAGCACTAGGGATTCCCGGTTCAAATCCCCATCTGGGTGGAGTTTGCATGTTCTCCCCGTGTCCGCGTGGGTTTCCTTCGGGTTCTCTGGTTTCCTCCCACAGTCCAAAAACATGGATCAAGTCAATTGAGTTCTCCAAATTGCCCCATATAGAGTGTGTATGTGTGAGTGAGTGTGTGCCCAGCAATGGATTGGCATCCTGTCCTGGGTGTTACTACCCAGCGCCCGAGACGTTCTCCCCTGGATGGGCATGGAGAACCCCCCTACTCCCCTCTGTGCTGGAATCTTAAATTCTTCTTTGAAACTCTAGCAGTTGTGTACTTCCTGCAGGTCTCACGTGGTCGTAACCACGGTGCCCGCTGCTGAAACCACATGCTGATGCTCTGTACATCAGATCAGCAGAGGTTTCATAGAGGACTTTTAGTTCCCCATATCCATTCAGGGAAGAACGTTTAAAGCGCTGGGCAAATACTGTACACACAGGACAGGCTGCCAATCTCACTAGGCACCTCCTCACATACACGCACAAACACTATATAGGGGCAATTTAGAGCCGGCAACTTCTGCAATTTCCCCCCAGGGATTAATAAAGGATTCTGATTTACTTTGAGTCCATGTTTTTTTTTTTTGACTGTGGGAGGAAGCTGGAGTACGTGAAAATTTAACGCAGACCGGAATTTGAACCAAGATCTCCAGGGGTAAAGTGCAAGTGTGCTAACCATAATGCCATTGTGCTGCCCCACAATGTAACTTATATAAAAAATATTAGTAATATTGTACTAATAATAATACTGTGATAAATCATAAGTCAAATTGTGTGTGTATATATCTGTATTTGTGTCCAAGGGAGAACATTTCAGGTGCCGGGCTCTATGTATGTGTGTGTATGTGTGTGTATATATATATATATATATATATATATATATATAAGTATCTATATATGTGTGTATGTATATACATGTGTGTGTGTCTGTGTATATATATATATATATATATGTATATAATGTGTATATGTACAGATACACATACAGCATACACACACACACACACGCACCTACCTGCAGGTTTATAGGAAGGTACCACAATGAATAAAATAAAATGTATATACACCAATGTTATTGCACCTCATTGGAAGGTTTTACAGTGACCAGTGTTAAGGTGGTATCTCCCAAAGGTGTTGTCTTTAAGAACACGGACAGGTCGAGGTTCCCCTCTGTGGGTCTAATGGACTTGGTCTTTGTTTCTCAACACAAGGCCTTTTAGAACCATATGACAAATCGGTCCTTTAACTCTTTTAACAATGGTATTGGACCATGTGATCATCGAGCCCTCAGGCAGTGTCAAAGGACCAGCCAAGTCCACCTTAATAAATAAAGCCACATGGGTTCAGAAGTACTCAACACAAGCTGCTGCTCCATTTACCAAGTGCAGCCTGAACATGTGTGATGCAAAGAGGAAGCCATGTGTGAATTCTGTACAGAAACCAAACTGTTTTTACAGCTCAAAGGAAGCGAGAGTTACTATTATGGGTGTCGTGAATGTGGAAGTGGCTCAGTATGACCCATATAAAAATAATGAAAATGCTGAGGACCTGACTGAAGATGAAAGCTTGTACAGCGCTGGACGGAAATGCATCTGAATCTGCGTCTGGTCACGAGGTGCCCGACGCCGTGCTCATGTTCACGCTCTTCACATCTTCAGCCGCCAAACAGGAGACCGGACCTTGACCCCCGCGCCTTGCTTTTCTCCTTCCCACGTTTTTCCTGAATATTTCTTTTTCATCACAGAAATAAATGGCGAGGGGGCATTTTGCATCTTTATTAAATTGGAATATGGCATTTAAAATGCGAGCAGGCAGAAGGCTCCCGCACAAGGTCGGCTTTTTGAAAAAACTTTTTTAAAGTCGTTGGCGCTGAATCGAATTCTCCAGCCTTACACAATCCGGGTGCAGAGGGGCAATTATATATTTATTAATGCTACTAACACGTTGTATTTCATTAGACCTGTAACCGAGCACATTCCTTTATCCAACAGCCAATTATTTCTTTTAACAGACCTGATAACCTACATTTAGATGCTGTTTACTTTTACTTTATTAAAGTGTCCCTGTGTCCGCGTGGGTTTCCTCCGGGTTCTCTGGTTTCCTCCCACAGTCCAGAAACATGGATCAAGGTCAATTGAATTCTCCAAATTGCCCCATAAAGAGTTGTGTCTGTGTGTGTGAGTGTGTTTCCAGTGATAAATTTCCCCCCTCTCCTGGGTGTATCTGCCCAGCGCCCAAAACATTCTCCCCTGGATGGGCATGGGGAACCCCCCCCCCCCCCCCGCGACCCTTGTAGAGGATAAAGCGAAAGATAATGGATGGATGGACTTACAAATGAGAACATCACATCACAAGTCAGTAGTTGTGAAGAAAACCAGCTACACTGTAGAATTATCAAACCTGATCATTATCCGATCCCCCCCCCCCCTTGATTTTACTTTTATTTCTTTATTATTATTTTAATTTATTTATTTATCCCGCCCTCCCCTATAACAGGTGTTTGTTAAAAAGAAGTGTCTTCATTTGGTTTAAGACTTGGCCGATTCTGTATCGTCATCCACGTCGACCATGTGACTAAAGAGTCTGTAAAAAAGATTTGTGTTCCGTTAATAAAGGAAGCATGATGAAGTTCTTTAATACCCCTCTGATTTAATACCCCTCTGATTCAATAACACTCCGCTGGACCCCTGAATTTACCATCAGCTCAGGTTAAAAGCAAAATGCTACACTAATCACTTCGTATTTAATGTTCACGCTGCTGCGCGAGCTCTCACTCACGGCCGCGTTCTGTGTTCTGCGTTCTGTGTTCTGCGTTCTGTGACTCGCGTCGTCTGAACTACGTCTCTCTTTTCTCTTTGTTTCTTTAGAATTCGATACGGCACAATCTCTCCCTCAACAAGTGTTTTCTTAAAGTGCCTCGCTCTAAAGATGATCCGGGAAAGGTAAGCCTGTCTTCATTTCCATGTAAGAAAGTACAGTGTCCGGTGTTCTGGATATTAAACATAAAAGTTATGACCTTCATTAAAACTGAATCACACACACTGCTTTAACATCAATCAAGGCTTTAATATAGTTACATTATTTATAATTATTTTTTTATGTGTGTCTGCACGTGTGTGAGTGTGTGTGTGTGTTTGTATGTCTGTCTGCAGCGTGAGTGCATGTCTGTGTGCGTGCGTGCATCTGCTTTCCTATGTGTGTATGTCTGTGTGTGTGTCTGTCTGTGTGTGTGTCTGTCTGTGTGTGTGTCTGTCTGTGTGTGTGTCTGTCTGTGTCTAGTGTGTCTGGTGTGTGCTTCTAGTGTGTGTGTCTGTGAGTGCATGTTTGTGTGTGTGTGTGTGTGTGTGTGTGTCTGCTGTGTGTATCTAGTGTGTCTGGTGTGTGCTTCTAGTGTGTGTGTGTGTGTGTGCGTGTTTGTGTGTGTGTGTGTGTCTGCTGTGTGTATCTAGTGTGTCTGGTGTGTGCTTCTAGTGTGTGTGTGTGTGTGTGTGTGTGTGTGTGTGTGTGTGTGTCTGCTGTGTGTATCTAGTGTGTCTGGTGTGTGCTTCTAGTGTGTGTGTCTGTGAGTGCATGTTTGTGTGTGTGTGTGTGTCTGCTGTGTGTATCTAGTGTGTCTGGTGTGTGCTTCTAGTGTGTGTGTGTGTGTGTGTGTGTGTGTGTGTGTGTCTCTGCGGCATGTCTGTGAGCGCATGTCTGTATGTGCGTGCATGTCTGTGTCTGTCTGCGGTGTGTGTGTATGTAGTGTGTGTGTCTGCTGTGTCTGTCTGTGAGTGCATGTCTGTGTGTGTGTGTGTTTCGATGTGTGTCTGTAAATTTGCTTGTGTGTGCGCATGTGTTCATGCCTGTGTGTATGTGTGTGTGTTCGTGTGCACTTATGTGTCTGCATGCATACTTTTGTGTGTGTGTGTGTATGTGTAGGAACTATTTAGATTATTTACATTATGCACATTTACATTCATACATGTATATATTTCTTTGTTTCTATATTTATTGAGGATGTCCTTCAGTGTGTGTTTTCAGGATGTGAATCAGTGTAGCTTCTCTCATCTTAAAGGCGTTCTCCGGCTGCTGCTCTGATCCTCACTTCATTTTCATGCCTCTAGGCTTTTTTTTTTGATATTCCAATCTTCACATGAAACATCCGAATGCAGGTGTTGTGTTGGGTCCGCGCTGACGTCGTTGGGTCCGGCGTGCTGCGTTTTCATACATGCTTATATTCTGAGATAAATCACTTCATGATTGACATGTATAACCCCCCCCCCCCTGCTCCCAAGTTCAAATCAGACTCGGTTCTAGAGTTCATATAGAACGTATTAATTGTTTTACAGCCCTGAATTTACTGACATGTTGTTCTCTCACTCATAAGCATCTTCTAAACGTCTAAATATAATTGCAATCGTTAAATATTTGTTTGAGCGGCACGGTGGCTTAGTGGTTAGCATGTTCTCCTCTCAGCACTAGGGATTCCCGGTTCTAATCCCCATCTAGGTGGAGTTTCTATGTTCTCCCCGTGTCCATGTGGGTTTCCTCCGGGTTCTCCGGTTTCCTCCCACAGTCCAAAAACATGGAACAAGTCAATTGATTTCTCCAAATTGCCCCATATAGAGTGTGTGAGTGAGTTTGTGTGTCCTGTCCTGGGTGTATCTGCCCAGCGCCCGAAACATTCTCCCCCCCGCGACTCTAATAGAGAATAAAGCAGAAGATAATGGATGGATGGGAAATATTTGTTGATTGGAGTCTAAGCTTTCCTGCGTGCTCAGTCACGCTGTACGTTTTACACCCAATCAGCAGGTTTACCTTCTGAAGGTGATGAAGTCCCTCAGGTCACGGTGTTTCATCCCCGTTACTGTCCTTAGCGATCCTTTATCCTGTAACCCATTCGGCCGTCGACATCCGGAGAACGTAAGTCACGTCCGCTCGGACGGGCGCCGAGAACGAGGCAGAGAGCGCGCTACCGCGGCATGTCAGAAGATGGGGACTGAATGTTAATTTGGTGTTTTGCTGTAATCCTCTGATATTGACACTCCTGGGAGCTGCTCCACTAAATAAGAAATAATCTATTGCTGTATGGATGCGATGCCAAATGCACAACCAACAAGCCTGCATCTCTAATGTTCAATTTGGAATTTGCCTCTCTCCCCTTCCCCTGAAGAAAAACTTCAAAGCCATGCAGGGTTCTCTTGATATGTTCCATCAATATTGTAATACGATAGGAAGATGGAGCCTGCTGCTCGCCCGAGATAGTAACAGAAGCTTGACTTTCAAAGAGATGGCAGAAAAGATGATAAACTGCTTCCACAGATTCCAGCGGCCCGCGCGAAAGCCGCACTTTTTCACAGCTTCGCCGTTATTCAGCACCGCGCTGGGTTTCGGGGTTCCGATACGATTCGTGAGTTGAAGGACGTGTGTTTAAACGCCGGCGGCGCCATCCTGCGCTCGGGGTCGGAGACGTCGATGTAGTGAAGATCTGGTGATCATTGTTATTGTTTGGAGATTATTTAGCACCGTGACAGGAGCACGCCGGCTCTGGGGAGGACGCCGGTGTTCTTTGAAAGTAATTAACGCCCCGACGCACCCCCGCCTGATGAACGCGTGCAGACTTTATAAGCTGTGACAGCTCATGATGAGAACAGAGATTTAAAAATGACTTTTGTATGTTTAAATGTATAATGCTTAATCCAGTAGCTGTCAAATGTTTGGCCATGTTTCCTTTCTGCTCCACTTATTGTCCATGTCTTTAGTTCCACTTCCATAGATCCATCCAGTATCTTTCGCTTTATCCTCAATTAGGGTCGGGGGAGGGGGGGTTCCCCATGCCCATCCAGGACCCAGGACAGGACACTAATCTATCACTGGACCCACACTCACTCACACATACACACACACACACACTCTATATGGGGCAATTTGGAGAACTCAACTGACCTTATCCCTGTTTTTGGACTGTGGGAGGAAACCAAAGAACCCGGAGGAAACACACATGGACACGGGGAGAACATGGAAACTCCACCCAGATTGGGATTTGAACTGGGAATCCCTAGCTCTGAGAGGAGAACATGCTAACTACTAAGCCACCGTGCCACCCTGCAGTTCCACTTCCAGTTCCACTTGTGATGCAAAACAGTATCAGTCAGGTTTTAGTGCAGCAGTGCTGCTGGAGTTTCATTTCCCCACCTCAGTGACACTGCTGGGATAGGAATAATGCACCCACCAAATAACCCCTGCTCTGTGGTGGTACTATTGGGGTATTTTTTCCTCCACTCCTTGTCCAGTTCCACTTACAGTAAAGATGGACTTTGTAGTTCTCCAATTCCAGACTGTAGTCCATCTGTTTGTGTTCTACAGTACATACTGTGTACGTCCCCTTTACTCTGTTCTAATGGTCAGAACCCCAATAGCACCACCACAGAGCAGGGGTTATTTGGTTGGTGCATTATTCCTATCCCAGCAGTGTTACTGAGGTGGAGAAATGAAACTCCAGCAGCACTGCTGCACTAAAACCCCCTCACCACATCAGTGTCACTGCAGAACTGACAATAAACAATCCACCACCCAAATTAGACCTGTTCTGTGATGCTCCTGACCAACAGAGAACAGAGAACCAACAGGGGACTAACAACAACAAAGAACACAGATGGACTACAGTCTGGAATTATAGAACTACAAAGTCCATCTATATGATAAGTGAAGTAGAAAAATTTGAATGATATTTTATATATTAAGCAGGCGGTCTGGTGTGCACCACTAACACCTCCAACCACAGCAGGGTTTGGTGTTTGTTCTGCAGATGGAGGAGCCGCTCAGTCGTCTTAAATGAGATAAAGGTGCTGACCTGCTCCGAGCCGCTCGTGGAACCGCATCGCAGACATCGGGTTTTCCGGCATATTAGTTTGGATGGAGATTATTTCGGATATGGAACTAAAGCGCACGTGAGGCGTGTTGGTGTGGCTGTGACCTCCGTGTTCAGAGTGATATTGACACATCCCTCATCCAGATTTCACTGAACTAATACACACTGAATTAAAGGGTGTTTTTTTTTTACCATGTTTCCCTCATATTTGGGGAATTCATTGATATTCAGATCTTTCTGCCTGGAGCTTGTTCTCCGGTTGATTGATGGAAGGAGAAAAACCTTATCACCATGTCTGCTGGGCAAATCATAAATAAAGATCCAATAGCCCACACAAAATCTGCCTTCACCTGGCACACTGCTCATATCTGCACCCTCGCGCCTTCTTTTGTGTATAATGTTATGATATATGATACAGATGCTTTACTCCATCCATCCATTATCTTCGCTTTACCCACTACTAGGGTCGCGCGGGGGGTTCCCTATGTTCCCTATGTTCTCCCCGTGTCCGCGTGGGTTTCCTCCGGGTTCTCCGGTTTCCTCCCACAGTCCAAAAACATAGATCAAGGTGAATTGAGTTCTCCAAATTGCCCCATATAGAGTGTGTCTGTGTGAGTGAGTGTGTGTCCAGTGATAGATTGGCGTCCTGTCCTGGGTGTATCTGCCCAGCGCCTGAAACGTTCTCCACTGGATGGGCATGGGGAACCCCCCCGCGACCCTAATAAAGGATAAAGTGGAAGATAATGGATGGATGGATAACAGAAATATAAAATAAAATTAACACATTGTTTTAAGTATTTTTAAGAACTTCATTTCTGCTACAGGTTTCACAACTCACACACACACACACACACACAAATGCAGATGCATGTACACACACACAGACATGCATGCACTCACGCTACAGACACACACACACACACACACAGGGACAATTTGTATAGCAGCAATTTAAAGCAAACTTATTTGCAGGCGCTGGGCAAATAAAACCAGGACAGGGCAACAATCCATCACTGAGCACATAGACACAATATAGGGGCAATTTAGATCAGCCAATTCACCTTGAATCCATGTTATTTGGACTGTGGGAGGAAACCGAGGAACCCGGAGAAAAACCAATGTGAACACAAGGTGGACATGGAAACTGCACCCAGACTGGGTTTCGAACCCGGATCTTTACAGGCAGACGTGCTGACCACATCGCTACTGTATTTCTAACATTAATAGGTTTAATACACGATTATCCATCCATTATATTCTGCTTTATCCTCTGTTAGGGTTGCGAGGGGGTCCCTCATGCCCCCCATCCATGAGAGAACGTTTCGGGCGCTGGGCAGGTACACCCAGGACAGGGCGCCTGTCTATCGCTGGACACACACTCACTCACATGGACATCGAGTGTAAAAGTCAGAACGTGGGTCTAATAAAGCGGACGGTTCGAACGAGCCACCCGAGTTCACCCCAACGCCTCGCCTTGAAACGCCCTCGGTGAAATGAATCAGCGAGCCGAACCCTCACGAGCGCCTTGCAAACGAAACAATTAGCCCAAATGTGTAAACATTAATGCTGATCGCCTTCCAGTGGTCCAGCAACGTCAGGAGCGCTGCGAACACGTTCATTAAATACTCATCAGTCTAACAGCCATCAAGGCGATCTTGATGAAAATGCCTTTAAAGTCGTCGTCTCTAATGAAAAGTGGACGAGGACGGGATGTGGTGGGAGACTGAGACGGGTACAAATTACAATCCGACTATAAATACCTTTAAAAAACGCAGATACAACCGAATATCAAACCAACGTTGATTAATGCATCGTATCAGTTAATGGACATTGTGTTGTGACCTCGTAATTCACTGCTAATCCTTTATTGAAAACCACGGCTGCGTCGGTCGTCCATGTTTGAGGTCGGCTGGCCCTCGGGAAAGTTCTGAAGGACATTTACACTCAGGCAGACTTAGACTTAGAGTTTGAATCCCAATCTGGAGATCCTTCCACAGTCCAAAAGCATGGATTGAAGGTAAAATAAATTCTCCAAATTGCCCCATATAGAGTGTGAGTGAGTGAGTGTGTGTGTCCAGTCATAGATTGGCATCCTGTCCTGGGTGTATCTGCCCAGCGCCCAAAACATTATCCCCTGGGCATGAATCCCACCACACCCCCACACGCAACCCTAGTAGAGGATAAAGCCGAAGATAATGGATGGATGTTTGCAATAATAATAACAATCACTTTATCCTCTATTAGGGTCGTGTGCGGGATGTCCCCATTCGGGCGCTGGGCAGATACACCCAGGACAGGGCGCCAATCTATCACTGGGCACACACTCACTTACACACACACTCTATATGGGGCAATTTGGAGAACTCAATTGACTTGATCCATGTTTTTGGACTGTGGGAAGAAACCAGAGAACCCGGAGGAAACCCACGCGGACACGGGGAGAACATGGAAACTCCACCCAGATTGGTATTCGAACAGGGAATCCCTAGTGCTGAGAGGAGAACATGCTAACCACTAAGCCACCGTGCCGCCCTAAAGACCGTCTTATTACATCTTATTAAAACAAATTGATACGAATTTACGAAACCGTAAATTAATATTACACTGTAAGAAAACAATAAGTGTTTTTATGTTTAATTGATTATTGTGTCGTATCGATTTTACATCTTCGCCGCTACAAACTGCCTCGTTCTTAAACATTCCTCCTTCCAATGAATTTCCCCTGCAGTGGTTTAAAGGGTCCCCGTCCCGCCTCCTCGCGATTGAGATCGTATCGCACGTTGTATAAAATATTAAAAAATATACCCCAAGCATTGGGGGTGTGTGTGTGGGGGGGATTTCTTTCCGACTGGCTGTTTTTGACCCGTCGTTGCCTTTAGCTTGGAGAATGAGCTTGACTATTGAAAAATAAATTAAACAGGAAGAGTGCAACAATAAATAATTCAGGCAGGGCCTTGGGTGTTTGTATACCTCCAGTCTTAAAGCGAGGAGCGCTGTTCTCGGCCTGATTATCTGCAGGAGACCCGACCGGCTTCCAGTCATCTCCGTGTCCGGAGCAGAGGTAGAGCGATCGATAAGGCGGTGGAGAGGTTCGGCTGGGTTTCGGCACCTCGCCCGTCTCCGTCAAGGCTCGGGAGAAGGCTGGTGAGAAAGGAAGGCGGAGAGAAAGTGAGGGCCGCCGCGGTGCAAGACCCGGCTTTCATGCCCCAGACATACAGCTCCATAAATGTCTTCCTGACATGATGGGCTTACAAATAAGCTCCCTGAAATTTTGATGAGCTGAAAGCTTTGTGATCGACAGAACCCGAGTCGAGAACAACCGATACCTGATCTCCTCAAGTTTAGTTGGCCGGCTTCCACGCCGGCCTGCTCCTAACTAACCCGAACCAACCCCTAAATCTCAGCGGATTAGCTCCGCTCCACCAAAACTTTCCCCCTGTGAACTTTTGCCGAAGTTTGGAATTAAGGCTCGGAGCGAGCGCTCGTACCCGGATACTAATACAGATGCTTGTTTGTGTTTACAGGGTTCCTACTGGGCGATTGATTCCAATCCGAAGGAGGACGCTTTGCCTACACGACCCAAGAAGAGGCCACGATCTGGAGAAAGGGTAGGTTGGAGAAAGGGGGAGAACCCGCGGTGGAGAGCGGGAGCGCGGATGGGGGGGAGGACTGTGGAGAGACGGATGTAATGGCTGCCTGAGGCAGGACTTTATTAATGTGCTGAATCCCTTTATTCATTAGAAACTCCCGGCCGCGCCGACGGAGGACGGTACACTTAAAATCCGAGCTGAAAATGAGATGCAGGTGAACCAGGCGCGAGGCTTAGTAACAAGAAAATCAGCTTTATTATGATTTTTATTCCTTTTTTTCTTTATTTATAAGCAAATGAATGTTCTACAGTGCCAGTAAAAAGTTTGGACACACCCCCTTCCTGCTCCGTTGTCTTTTCTAGGAGTTCTAAATGGGTCTCAGCCTGGGACCCACATCATCTCATCGACGTTAAGTCACAAACCGAATAGATTACAAACCAAACAAATGTATTTTTAGAACATTGACTTCAAAAACACTTTAAACCCCAAAAAAGCATTCAAAGTAATTTATTATTATTTATTATTTTTTTATTTAAATTTTTTTTAAAGGAACTGAGAAACTTAATAAACAAAAATCCACATTTTAAATACTCCAGATTATATTTGCGTTTCTCAATCTCAGAACATGACAAATTTTAAGTTACTGGTAACTGGAAAATGAATGGTTACCATGGCAACAAGAAGGCTGTGCATATCTGACGTGCCTGTATTTTATTTATATATATATATATATATATATATATATGTGTGTGTGTGTGTGTGTGTATGTATATATATATATATATATATATATATGTGTGTGTGTGTGTGTGTGTGTGTGTGTGTGTGTGTGTGTGTGTGTGTATTTTTTTTTTCTTTTTTTTTTTTTCTTTTTCTTTTTACAAGTTGTCCGTGACCCACCATTTAAGAATTGCTAGTCTATTTCCTCCACTTATCATATAAATGGACTTTTTAGTTTTAAAATTCCAGACCGTAGTCCATCTGTGTTCTTTGTTGTTGTTAGTCCCCTGTTGGTTCTCTGTTCTCTGTTGGTCAGGAGCATCACAGAACAGGTCTAATTTGGGTGGTGGATTGTTTATTGTCAGTTCTGCAGTGACACTGATGTGGTGAGGGGGTTTTAGTGCAGCAGTGCTGCTGGAGTTTCATTTCTCCACCTCAGTAACACTGCTGGGATAGGAATAATGCACCAAGCAAATAACCCCTGCTCTGTGGTGGTACTATTGGGGTTCTGACCATTAGAACAGAGTAAAGGGGACGGTCAGTATGTACTGAAGAACTACAATTGCAATTGTAGAACTACAAAGTCCATCTTTACTGTAAGTGGAACTGGACAAGGAGATGAGGAAAAAAGGACCCCAATAGTACCACCACAGAGCAGGGGTTATTTGGTTGGTGCATTATTCCTATCCCAGCAGTGTCACTGAGGTGGAGAAATGAAACTCCAGCAGCACTGCTGCACTAAAGCCTGACTGATGCTATACGTGTGTCACAACGACTTTCCAATCGTCAATTTTACTATTCAGTCTTCATGCTGTGACATGGTTTCTAAAGACTGTAATCATCGTACAGATGGAGACATTTCTGAATAAAGCCTTACAGGTCTCGTATATACACGTGCACATACGTGGCCTTAATGCTTAAACTTTATTTATTTATTTATTATTATTTTCTTTTTTACATGTCAAGTTCCCTGATGTTAAAACTCGCGACGCAAGGAATCTCATTTGTGTTGAGCAGGAATAAAGAATTGCATTGTCGTTTGGCAATCCTCTTATAATAAGCAGTTTTAGGAGACGGGCATGCCGACGTTATCTCCAGCAAAGAGGAAAGAATGAGGAAAGCGCGCTCTCTGAATTATTCAGGGTTTGACCTAAATAAAGGTGTCTCGCTCATGTTATTCCCAAATGTGGGCTGCATTTATTCACTTGTAAGCACCAACGTCAACTTAAGTTCTTCAGTCCACCCTGTGATAACTTTTCATTTATTATAATAAAACATCCCGCAGACTGGACGCGACTCGATGCAGCCTCGTCACGTTTAAACTCGGCTTTAATGCAAATTATTGGGAAACTGATGTATTGGGATTTGAGGCATTGAAATTCCTCCAATTTTCGATTTAAGCCTTTATTAGCACTGATTAGAGAGTGGCATGGTGACATTGTAATTGGCATGTCTACCTCTCAGCGCTGAGGATCCAGGTGCGAATCCGGTTTCTTCAGGTTTCTTCCATAGTCCATAAAACATGGATGCAAAATCAAATTAATTGGAGGCCTTAATTTGGCCCAACAGTGTGAGTGTGTGCCCAGAGATGGATTGGCAGCCTGTCCTAGGTGTCTCTGCACTGAATGGGCATGGAGAACCCACTCACTCAGATAGAGGATTATTATCTTGACATTCTTATATATATATATATAAGTGTATGTATATATATATATATATATATATATATATATATATATATATATATATATATACACAGTATAGGCGGCACAGTGGCTTAGTGGTTAGCACATTCTCCTCTCAGCGCTAGGGATTCCCGGTTCGAATCCCCATCTGGGTGGAGTTTCCATGTTCTCCCCGTGTCTGCATGGGTTTCCTCCGGGTTCTCCGGTTTCCTCCCACAGTCCAAAAACATGGATCAAGTTAATTGAATTCTCAAAAATTGCCCCCTATAGAGTGTGTCTGTGTGAGTAAGTGTGTGCCCAGCGATAAATTGGCGCCCTGTCCTGGGTGTATCTGCCCAGCGCCCGAGACGTTTTCCCCTGGATGGGCATGGGGAACCCCACCGCGACCCTAATAGAGGATAAGCGGGAGATAATGAATGAATGAATGAATATACAGTATATATATATATATGTGTGTGTGTGTGTGTGTGTGTATCTATGTATATATATATATGTATCTATCTATGTGTGTGTGTGTGCGCATATATATATATATATATATAAATATAAAGTTACTCAAAGGTATAATATCTTGTACCATTGGGGCATGGCATCTCTGTGGTTGGGGTGTTAGGCCGTCCATCTGAAGGTTGTGCGCTAGAACCCCTATTCCAAAAAGCTGGCAGTGTGGACCCTTAAGCAGGGTTGCTTTATCGTGACTGACCCTGCACTATGGTTCCCGTCATTTAAGTTTGGAACACTTATACGTCTGTTAACCTCTCCTGATGTTGGGTTGTATCTTCTGCTTCGTCTCTAGGCCTCTACACCCTACAGTCTGGAATCGGATTCCTTGGGAATGGACTGCATCATCTCTGGAAGTGCCTCACCGACGCTGGCGATCAACACTGTGACTAACAAGGTAGCCACCGATCTGTTGCAGTGTAGTACCTCCAAGCCGTGTGTGTGTGCCCACTGAGGCATGTTCTACTGATGCAGAACTTTTCTGTTAAAAACTGTAACTCTGTATTAATAATAAATAGCAGAGCCCTATTATTAAGAGGGGTGGGGATTGATTTATTCATTTATTTATATCTATATTGGTGTCTGTGCCTACAGATCTAAAATCATTCATGGATAATCATCCATCCATTCATTCATTCATCCATTTATTCATTCATTCATTATCTTTTTCTTAATCCTTTACTAGTCCCATGCAGGGAAGAACATTTTGTGTGCTGGACACCCAACAATCCATTACTAAGCACACACTTACACAGACACATACACTATATAGGGGCAATTTGAAGCTGCCATTTCACCCTGCATCCATGTTTTTTTGACTATTGGAAGAAACTGGAGGAACCCCACACATCAGACACATATACACAATATAGGGGCAAATTAGATCAGGCAATTCACCTTGAATCTTGAAAACGTGACCCAGATCGAGATTCGAACCTGGATTCCCAGCACTGTGAGGCAAACATGCTAACCACCACACCTCCGCCCCACCCTGTTTCTAATAAACATGTTAAAATGAACTTCAGAAGTTAAAATGATCGTGGAGAACCTGAACCTGTGCTTGTGAACTACTGACAGAAATATGGTGGCGTCACCGGGGGGATAATCTGATCCCTGGTTTAACTGATCCGTCGTTCTGCAGGAAAGATCTTAAGCGAGTCTCTGTCTCTTAATGGGACCTTTGTGTCGCTGTGTCTCAGTTAGTTAGTGTCGTCTCTAAAGGCTCACTAATGATTTTAAGATGTTTGTTTTTGCTTTTGTCGGCTGTTTTCCTCCTACCGCTTCATACAATAGTAAATTATACAGAAGACAAAGTTGAAGCAATAGCACCTCTGAGATCTGGGGCTCAGTCGAGAGGGTAGAGAGGCCTGTAAACAGCGCGGGCCACACCCCTCCTGCTGTTCCCTGCCAGACCACAGGAATCCCCTCCGTCGCCGAGCCGTCCACCTGCCAGCCTATCGACATCAACAGCATAGCAATAGAACTGCAGTTATCTGCATACGGACCGCCTGTCCTTTAAAATCTGCGCAACTCAGGATTTACCATGAAAAACATTATAATAATTAAATAACGTAACTGCCATGTGAAGAGTTCCTGCCCAAAAAGAAGAGAGTTCCGTGAGATAAATTTTGTGGGGATTAACTGGTCCACTTTTCGACCAGTTGCCTGTAGCAGTTGTTTGTTGGGCATGAGAACACACACACACACACATGCGCACACACACACACACACACACACCCACCCCCAGGGGGAATTAAGTGAAATATAAAAAAATAAGTGAAATAAATTATCACTATTATTATTAACATTATAGCGGCACGGTGGCTTAGTGGTTAGCACGTTCGCCTCTCAGCACTAGGGATTCCCGGTTCGAATCCCCATTTGGGTGGAGTTTCCATGTTCTCTCCGTGTCTGCGTGGGTTTCCTCTGGGTTCTCCGGTTTCCTCCCACAGTCCAAAAAACATGGAACAGGTTCATTGAATTCTCAAAATTTCCCCCTATAGAGTGTGTCTGTGTGAGTGAGTGTGTGCCCAGCGATGGATTGGCGCCCTGTCCTGGGTCTATCTGCCCAGCGCCCGAGACGTTCTCCCCTGGATGGGCATGGGGAACCCCCCACGACCCTAATAGAGGATAAGCGGGAGATAATGAATGAATGAATGAATGAATTATTAACATTATAATGTTTTTATACGGCATGCTGGCTTAGTGATTAGCATGTTTTCCTCTCAGCACTAAACTTTTTTTTTGCATGCTCTCCCCGTGTCGCGTGGGTTTCCTCCGGGTTCTCCGGTTTCCTCCCACAGTCCAAAAACATGGATCAAGGTCAATTGAATTCTCCAAATTGCCTCATTTAGAGTGTGTGTGTGTGAGTGTGTGCTCAGTGATAGATTGGCGCCCTGTCCTGGGTGTATCTGCACAGGGCCTGAAACATTCTCCGCTAGATGGGCATGGGGAACCTAGTAGAGGATGAAGCAGAAGATAATGGATGGATGGATGTCTTTCCAGTATTTTTTTATTATTATAATTAATCTTGTTATTATTGTAATATTGATATTATTATTACTATTTATATATATATATTTATAATATATATATATATATATATATATATATATTTTTTTTTTTTTTTTTTTTTTTAAAGTTTTTACTTTTTTTAAGTTATTACTATCAGGAGTGCACATAATATTTTTGGTTCTCGAACAATAAGCACCTGAAGATGTTGCTTGGTGCTCGTTGTGGCCATTTTCTCTGTGAATTCTTGTTTTTTATTGGTCAGTTTCAGTCTGCTTTTTCTTTAAGTCATTTCTTTATGATTTCTTGTTGTTCGGACCTGCGGATCCATCTGCTGAAAAGTTGGAACCTGTGGAAAAAATGAGCTCGTTATAAAACAAGCCCTCTGCAGCGCCGCTGTACGTTACAGTATCCCAAAAATACCCAGCCTACTGTTCATTTTAATCAGGCATACGTACCACTTATCTGCATCATTTATTATTATTATTATTATTAGTTTTAATACTGTCGTATGCACTCCGTTAAAATCCTCCGCTCCGCTCTGATTTGCCTCGTTTAAGAACTGAACCCAGCCGTCGTCTTTTCTCTGGCGCGTCATTGTTTACGGCACCTGGGAGGATTTCTCTTTGCTTTCATAATCTGCTTCTCCTGCTGCAGCTTAGCTTCCCATGTAAAAGACACCAATGGCTTTTGACTTTAATTCACGGCTAAATATAGGCCCCGTGCACCTCCTGCACAGACAAACATTCCATATTTGAAATGGATTTGTCCATACCTCCTTTTTTTCACCTCCCCCTCGCACCACATTTCCAACCGGGTACATGCCGTGTCCTGTTGCAGCGTAGGCGTCGACTTTCGGGGTCTTAAGCAAAACCACAATACGAAAAGCTTTCCCTTTTTTTTTTTTTTTTTTTTTTTTTTTTTTTTTTTTTTTAAGAACCTAAATATAGCTTGCGGTTTAGGCTTGTGGCCAAAAGTTACTTTTATGCTAGTGATTATACATCAAATTTATAGTTGTGCATCGTGTGGACTCGATTGTAATTAGGCCTGCGTTTCGTGCTTGTATTTTATTTTTTTTTCCCTCCATTTTTTTGACGTGACTCTACCTCCTGCTTTTTGGAGGCTCAGTGGGCTAGTTGTTCTAATGAACGCTGGAGCCTGGCCCACACATATTTGGAAAAATAAGGTTGTAGTATGCAAATCAGGCCATTATATCCTCCCTCTTCATACAGTGCAGCCTGGATCTATTATGTTCTTCTTTTGAAGCGAGGTGAATAATAGGATTGGGAGACATTCATTCTGCCTGAATGATGATTTTCTGTAAGAGACTTTTTTTTTTTTCTGTTCTGTCTGTCTCAGACACCCCCCCCCCCCCCCCACTCACACACTCACACACTCACACACACACACACACACACAAACACACACACTCTATGCTGTCTGGCAGAGTCAAAAATGCTTAAAAGCCTGGCTTTTTTCGCATCCTTGTTGCCGGCAGGAATGTAACCGAAAACAGCTGTGCTCAAAGCTCACTCACCAATATGGACTTGTAACACATTGTCCATCGTTTATGCACCACGCAAGGCTCAGTTTGCTTTGTTTGCTGTGAAAAGCCTTGCAGGTTTTTTTTTTTGTTTGTTTTTTTAATGATTTTATTATTTTTTTATTTTAATGATTTTTTTTTTAATGATTTTTTTTTTAATATTTATAATATTTTTTTTTATATAATTTATTATATGTTTATATATATATATATTTTTTAATTTATTTATTTTTTTTGCATCAAAACAAGTCCACCTAGATATGCAGCATGTTGTGTGTGTGTGTGTGTGTGTGCGTATGTGTGTGTGTGCGCAGCATTGTTGCAATCCCATTCCCACCAAGGGAAGCTCCATGTGCTGCTATTCTCCCAGGATCTCATTAAATTCATTTACATATCATTCCTCCGATGCCTTATTTACTCCCTCGAGCTCATATTTGCAGTAAAAGCTTTTCAAATGATAATTACAATTACCATTTGAAGCGAAGAGGCGAACAACCCGTATCCCGTATCCATGCGTAGGCTGGAAAAGCCTTGGTTCTTGGTCATGCCACAGATCTCTTATGAACTGTCCCAAACCACTCGGCTGCCACCCGTGCGGCGGCTGGTTCTCAATTCTTTGACCTTTACAGAAGGACCGATATTTTTTATTTATTTATTTCCCCCCTCCCTCCCTGTCTGAGCTGATGGCGTTCCGGCCGGAGTCGGAACGCTGACTCGCGCGGCATCCTCAGATCTGGCAGTTGGAGCGGCAGCACGTGATGCAACATGCCGGCGCGGTGTGATGATGCATGGACAGGATTACAATTCACTGACCGCAGAAACCACCGGTTTCTGTTTGCTCTGCCTCCGATTCGCACTCCACCCTTGTTATCTGAGCGACATGCCAAGATCATGGTTCTGTCTCATGGCAACTCCTCGAATTCCACCGATCAGTCGGTGTTGTTTGGATACCGTCCACATTCCTGGGTCTTACATCAGACGTGAAGGAAAACAGTAGATGTTTACAGTAACAGCACATCCGTTCACTCGCGTTTTAATCACCAGAACCAGTTAGAAGCATTCAGACGTTTAACATCCAGAGCTCTTTTATTAGAAACTGTAAAAACTGCGCTGTGTTTATTAATTACCAGCAAAGTACTCGTGCATTGCCGTGAAAAATCCATCCATCATCTTCCGCTTTATCCTCTATTAGGGTCACGGGGGGGGTTCCCCATGCCCATCCAGGGGAGAACGTCTCAGGCGCTGGGCAGATAGACCCAGGACAGGGTGCCAATCTATCACTGGACACACACTTACTCACACACACTCTATATGGGGCAATTTGATGAATTCAATTGACTTGATCCATGTTGACACTCCCACAGTCCAAAACATTACATTACATTATATTTGGTCATTTATTGGACGCTTTTATCCAAAGCGACTTACAAGGTGAGCACGGGGTTAATCACAACATCCCTGCAGCAATGAGGGTTAAGGGTCTTGCTCAAGGACCCACATTGGTAACTTCAGTGGACCTGGGATTTGAACCCCCAACCTTCAGATTGATAGCCCAACACCCTAACCACTGAGCTATCATGCCCCCCAAAAAACATGGATCAATTAAATTCTCCAAATTGCCCCATATAGAGTGTGTATCTGTGTGAGTGAGTGAGTGTCAAGTGATAGATTGGCGTCCTGTCCTGGGTCTATCTGCCCAGCGCCTGAGACGTTCTCCCCTGGATGGGCATGGGGAATCTCCCCCCCGCGACCCTAGTGGGGGGGGGGGGTGCATCACTGCTGAGCCTGTGCATTGCCCTGAACCATTAATAACCATTGGAATAGTTTTAAGGCTTACAGTGAATTATTTGGCCTACTGTACTCACACACAGAGGAATTTGTCCTCCACATTTAACACATCCATGCAAACACACACACACACACACACACACACACACACACACACTGGTGAAGTGTGTAAGTGGTGAACAGCCTCCTATAGGGAGCAAATGGGATTCGGTGCCTTCCTCAAGGGACTTGAGCCATAGTAGGTGGGACCGGAAATCGAACCAAGGACCTTCAGGTGGCCTGACTGCTTTCTTAATCTGTAATCTATAATCTGTGTGGTTGCTGGGGGAGATGTCTCCTACCAAAACTGTCCCTTCAATCTGGTTTTAGTTAAAAGATAATAATAAATAATTACATTTATTTTCGGGTTTATTTGTGTCTGTTGTAAAATGGATGACATCGTTATGCAAATTATTAAATGATTAATTCGTTATTTCGATCGATCAGGTGGCGTTGTACAACCCAGACCAAGACGGGAGCGATAGCCCTCGAAGCAGCCTTAACAACAGCCTGTCTGACCAGAGCCTGGCTTCAGTCAATCTCAACAGTGTGAGCAGTGTGCACAGTTACACGCCGGTAAGGTCCGGGAATATCCCCTCCACCACCAGCACCAGCACCACATCAGTAACCTCCTGCTCCCCGTCTGCACACAGATTGATTTCTTTTTCTGCCTTTTTGGCTTTTTTTATTTATTTTTATTTTATTTTTTAGCATTGGCATTGCAGCATTATTTAAGGTATACAGAGAGAGAGGGAGAGAGAGTGTGTGTGTGTGTGTGTGTGTGTTTGTGTTTGCCTCTAGTGAGATCCCATAGCACACAGCATCGATGCAGCGAGTGCTGAAGCACATGGATGGGGGTGAGGGGGGCGAGGTGGAGGGGGGCAGTCTGAGACTGAGGTTAAGGGAATGAAAGGCTCTTTGCATGCTGCTGGAACTGAGCTAAAGAGAGACACCGTCTCTGAAGTACTCCCACCAGAGACACCCGTGCTTTATTGTGGTCCTCGCGCAGCCCCCACACCCTTAATTCGAGCATTCGGTATTGATCGGCTGCAGACGCTGCTGAACTCACTCCAACTCCATTCACAATGCGAGCACTCTTCATCAGTTTCCAACTGTTGTTCCCATTCGGATTATTTCCTCCCATCTCTCTTCCCGGAGGAATGGTTAGCATGTTCTCCTCTCAGCGCTGGGGGTTCCGGTTCGAATCCCCATCTGGGTGGAGTTTCCATGTTCTCCCCGTGTCTGTGTGGGTTTCCTTCGAGTTCTCTGCTTTCCTCCCACAGTCCAAAAACATGGATCAAGGTCAATTGAGTTCTCCAAATTGCCCCATATAGAGTGTGTATGTGTGAGTGAGTGTGTGCCCAGCGATGGATTGGCGTCCTGTTCTGGGTGTATCTGCCCCGCGCCCGAAACGTTCTCCCCTGGATGGGCATGGGGAACCCCCCACCCCATGCGACCCTAGTAGAGGATAAAGCGGAAGATAATGGATGGATATTAAAGCGGGGCAGCATGGTGGCTTAGTGGTTAGCATGTTCTCCTCTCAGCGCTAGGGATTCCCGGTTTGAATCCCAATCTGGGTGGAGTTTCCATGTTCTCCCCGTGTGCGCGTGGGTTTCCTCTGGGTTCTCCGGTTTCCTCCCAGAGACCAAAAACATGGATCAAGTCCATTGAATTCTCAAAATTGCCCCATATAGAGTGTTTGTGTGTGTGAGGGTGTGGCCAGTGATAGATTGGCGCCCTGTCCCGGGTGTATCTACCCAGCGCCCGAAACGTTCTCCCCTGGATGGGCATGTGGAACCCCCCTGCGACCCTAATAGAGGATGAAGCAGAAGATAATGGATGGATGATCTCTTCTCTTCTTCTTTTATCTGGAATGCTGCTGGTTTCTTATTCAGAGGCATTTATTTGGGCTGTGTACAAAATAACGCTCCGTGTGATTGGCTACATATTGTTGGCTTTATCTTCTATATTGGATTATTTTTTCATATGTCTGTGAGTGAGCTCCGAGTTTAGAACACAAATCTGGAATTCAGTGTTGAATTGAAGCTCACTTTCGGATGTTTCAGTACCTGGTTCGTGAGTAGCAGGGATAGGGTGGAGGAAAGGCGTGAGGTTTGGACTTAAGAGCTGAAATTATAACTCAATCTGTTCAGTTCAAGGGCTTATGGTTGCTGCACCATAAGTTTGATTGCATTGTTTTCTTATTTAGGGGTGTTATACTGGGTGGATTAGTGGTTTTGCATGTTCTCCTCTCCTTCCCAGTTTGAATCCCCATCTGGGTGGAGTTTCCATGTTTTTCCCGTGTCTGCGTGGGTTTCCTCCAGGTTCTCCGGTTTCCTCCCACAGTCCAAAAACATGGATCAAGGTCAATTGAGTTCTCCAAATTGCCCCATATAGAGTGTGTTTGTGTGAGTGAGTGTGTGCCCAGCAATGGATTGGCACCCTGTCCTGGGTGTATCTGCCCAGTGCTCGAGACGTTCTCCCCTGGATGGGCATGGGGAACCCCCCGCGACCCTATTAAAGAATAAACTGGAAGATAATGGGTGGATGGATACTGGGGTACTAGTGGGCTTGTGGTTAAGGAACTAGCCTTGTGACCTGAAGGTCCCCGGTTTGATTCCCGGTCCCTTTGGCAAGCCACCTAACCCCACTTACCCCACCGGGTGCTGTATACAGGGCTGCCCAAGCTCCAGACATGTGGGCTCACTTCACTCAGAGTGTGTGTGTGTCACTGCACAGATGGGGGATACATGTGTGTGAGTACTGCAGCAATATAGATCGCTTTATCTGTTTATTATTGCGTTAATCAGGTTTGATGGTAAACTTCTCTCTATGGAGACGGCTTGTGATGTCACACTGCAGCCTGCATCGCGACTCCTCTGTGTTGCCTCATAATGCTCGAAAACTAGATGGAGATGATGAAGACAGGAGAACTACGGTGGTCAGAGAGAAGTTTATACATTTAAAATAGTAGAACAAAAAAAAAGAATCTGCGTCCTCCACATTTAAACCATCCATGCAGTGAAACACACACACACACACACACTCAGCACACATGTCCAGAGTCTTCAGCAGTCCTGTATATGGTACCCGGGGAGCAATTGGGGTTAGGTGTCTTGCCCAAATGCACTTCAGCCATACAACTTGGTGGGACTGGGAATCGAACCGGAGACCTGCTGGTTCCATAATCACAAGACTATGAGTGTCCTATTAAAAAATATATTGAATATATTAAAAACACACATATATATGTATATATATATATATATATATATATATTCATTTATTCATTATCTCCCGCTTTATCCTCTACAAGGGTCGTGGTGGGATTCCCCATGCCCATCCAGGGCAGAACGTCTTGGGCGCTGGGCAGATAGACCCAGGACAGGGTGCCAATCCATCGCTGGGCACACACTCACTCTCACACACACACACACACTGTATATGGGGCAATTTGGAGAACTCAATTGACTTGATCCATGTTTTTGGACTGTAGGAGGAAACCGGAGAACCCGGAGGAAACCCACGCAGACACGGGGAGAACATGGAAACTCCACTCAGATGGGGATTCGAACCGGGAATCCCTAGCGCTGAGAGGCGAACGTGCTAACCACTAAGCCACCTCTATATGTATATATATATATATATATTTATATATATATATATATATATATATATATATATATATATATATATTAAAAAATATTTTTAAAATGTAGTGAGCATAAACTGTAGTGAGGCATTTTAAAGCTGATCTAATGCAAGTAGCCAGCAGTTTTAAGGTGTTGAATGTTTGTTAAACCCTAAATTTGGCCAGCCGTCTGTGTTACAGACTAATGCCTTTTATACTGCATGTTTTGGTGCTGGATCATTTTCCCTCTCAGTCACACGGTGCAACCGGCCAAGAAATGTCTCTGACATCCGAGAAGCATTTCTCAAAAAAAAAAAGGAAAATAAAATGTATCCATAGAGCAACCAAGCACGGCAACCATGTAGACGCACTTCAGCCTGTACCAGCAGGGGGTGTCGCAGTGAGTAAACCCACAGGAATAAACAGGGTTTCAAAGCTAATGTCTTTCTAGCTTTGGAAAGGCGAAGGGCTGGTGAAAATCAGATCCGGAGTTTCGGTGGAAGGTTGGAAAACCATCTAAATAACAAATGAGACTTTAACTGATGTTTCCACACGATGTCGGCACAGCACGGCACGTGCACAGATGGACCCCTAGTGGTGCACAAGCACCTGCACTTTGGCCCTGGATGAGGAACATGCCCTTTCTGCTGAAGCCCATTGTTTTTATTTTTTTAATGTTTCATCTAAATATAAATGATTTTATTTTTAGAAATAAAAAATCTACTTTACTTATTTTTATTATTATTATTATTGTTTTAATATTATTATTATTATAATATTATTATTTTTTATTGTTATTTTTTTAAATATTATTATAGTTTTTTTTTGTTTGTTTTTTTTTCTCCAGGTTCTCCGATGTGCCCCCTTAGTCCAAAGACATGGATTCAAGGTGAATTGGATACTCTAAATTGCCCCTATATTATATGAGTGTGTGTGTGTGTGTGTGTGTGTGTGTGTGCCCTGTGATGGATTAGTGAATTGAGGAAACCAGAGCAGGGCACACACTCACACACTCTATATGGGGCAGGGCACACACTCTATTGCAGGGCACACACTCACACACTCTATATGGGGCAATTTGGAAAATTCTATTGACTTGATCCATGTTTTTGGACTGTGGGAGGAAACCGGAGAACCCGGAGGAAACCCACGCAGAGACGGGGAGAACATGGAAACGGCAATTACACCCCGTTTCAGATCACTGAATATAAATATGTTGGTTGTCTTACTGCAGCCTTTCCTTACCATGTGCTGAGTCACGTTCTGCACTCACTGGCCACTTTATTAGGAACAGCACCTGATGATGTGCCACTCATTGTCTATCAATTCTGCGTATTGTATGAATGATTGACAGCCCTGGCTCAATGACTTTCGTTATGGGTTCAGACTAATGCAGATGATCCAGAGCTTTTAGTGGAATACACTGGTTCAATCACACTGAAGGCTGCAGGTGTGAAAGCACCTCGAATCTCTCTGAATTGTAGCGCCATCTGTTTAGCAAACATGTTATTGTTGTGCAAATAAACTGTTAATTATCTGTTTCCACCTCATATTTTAACTCTGTGAAGCAGCCGTGCTGATCGCTGCCACAACACATTCAGAGGTCAACCAATCAAACGGCTGTTTACCCCGAGCAGGAAAATACGGGGTCGCCGGGGTCGATGTCTTCAGCTCTCAATAAGACCTCAGATCTGCATCCTAATGTACAGCCTTTAGATTCCTATTTTATGAAATTAAAAAGCAGTGTGTGTTCGCGTTCCTGTCTTTGCGTTGTATTCTGCGTGTAGTTCTCGGCGGATTCCGTGACGCTGAGCGTTCTGGTCACCGCTGCCATGTCCTATCTGATCTCCGGCTCACTGTGTGTCTGTGCTGACGTAAAGAGCATCACCTCTGGTTTTATTCACCGTCGCTAATTAACGGTCCTTCCTCCAGGTGACTAGTCATCCAGAGCCGGTGTCCCAGTCCATGAGCCTGCAGCAGCCCCCACAGCCCCAGTACAGCATCCCCGAGCGAGACAAGCAGCTCCTCTTCTCTGACTTCGAAGATCTCAGTGCCTCGTTCCGCAGCCTGTACAAGTCTGTGTTTGAGCAGTCTATAAGTCAGTCGGGTGAGTTTAATTATCATTAATATCGCATGTGCTATGTGAGACCGAATCCTGGCTCACGGACCCGGTTTTACCCTTTTCTATTAAAATAAGACCTTACATTTTAAAAGAAAATAAGATATAAATACAACATTGATATGCAAAATATAATATATAATATACAACTATATACAGTATATATATATATATATATATATATATATATATATATATATATATATATATATATATATAACATACAATATACAACTATAAATATATATAATATACAATATACATCTATCAATATAATATACAAATATATATATATATATATATATTAGGGGTGTGAATCTCTCAATGTCTGGCGATTCGATTCTGATTTTTGAGGTCACGATTCAATTCAGAATAGATTTTTTATTCAGAAATGATTTTTCAGTTCAAGTGGTCTTTAAATTTTGTTTGTTATGTGACCGACAAGATGAAACAACAATATAAACAAATAGAACATTTGTAGTATTTCCAAAGTATTTAATTTTATCCGTCTATTATCTTCCGCTTTATCCTCTATTGGGGTCACGGGGGGGGGTTCCCCATGCCCATCCACGGGAGAACATTTCGGGTGCTGGGCTGATACACCCAGGACAGGACGCCAATCTATCGCTAGGCACACACTCACTCATTCATATAGACGCACTCTATATGGGGCAATTTGGAGAATTGAATTAACATTGATCCATGTTTTTGGACTGTGGGACGAAACCGGAGAACCCGGAAGAAACCCATGCGGACACGGGGAGAACATGGAAACTCCACCAGATTGGGATTCGAACCGGGAATCCCTAGTGCTGAGAGGAGAACATGCCAACCACTCAGCCACCATGCAGCCCCAATTTCATTTTAAATTCTACAAATTCTTGGTGAGGGCTGCGGCTCTGACACGGGGGTCACCGGCAGGCCCTCGTGCTTTCAGAACCACGAAGTCAGATTGCATGATGTTTTTAAAACGCTTAACAATATGAGGGCTGTGCACAAAGGCGTCCAGGCCTCCCTCACTTAACCCACTTTCCTCAAATCCAAAGTGTTCCGTGTAAATGGATTTAGAGTGCGGCTCACCTTTAATCTATCATCTCTGTTTTATTAGTTAAAAGTTGTTACTTTTTATGTGGATAAAAGGTAAATCTCTTAGTGAGACAAGCTCGGGCAATTAAAATGTGCAAATAAGCCGGCGTGAGGATTTCACGCCCCGATGCCAGACACCGAGCTAATTCACTGGCTTTGGTAATAGGTAATGAGCTCGCATTATTATTCAGTGGGGATGCCGGCTAATTGCTTTCTGTACTCTCTGTCGCTTGGACAATAGGCTTTCACCGCCGATAAGAGATGCAACCCTGTCACCCTGCCTATGAGTGTTCTCCGGCGATTGCGACGGCGGCGGCCCCGGAGCCCGCTTTAAAAGCACTTGAGTGAAATAGGTTTAGTGTGCCAGCGCGCTGATGGACAGGGGCCTCTTAAACGCAGGCAGGCGGGCACACGCTCCCCTCGCTGCTGGGCGTGCAGGTGCTGACGCGCCAGCGACGCCTCTCTGAAAGCTAGTGCGACTGCGGCGAGGAAGGGAAGTCTGGCCAGATGAAGCCGGGATAGGCCAGAGGGGCTCCGAACGAGCTGAGTCACGGCTTTCTAGCGGTGCAGTTCGTCTCCGCTGCCGTGCAGACGGGGGCTGCTCTTTTAAAACTGGTAGTGAATTAGGGTTGGGGGGGGGGGGGTCTCTATCCTACTGATGCAGAACCAAAAAACAAAGACGTCTGATTCAGGTCTGATCTGTGAGGCTTTACTATGGATCATACACTGAGAAACCGTAACCGAAGGGAGTGTGTGAGAGAGTGTGTGTCTGTGAGAGAGAGCACGAGAGTGGGCATGTGTGTCTGTGAGCGAGACAGACAGTGTGTTGTATATCTGTGAAAGTGAAAGAGTGTGTGTGTCTGTTGGAGAGTGTGTGCGTCTGTGAGAGAGACAGTGTTGTATATCTGTGAAAGTGAAAGAGTGTGTGCGTCTGTGAGAGAGACAGTGTTGTATATCTGTGAAAGAGTGTGCGTCTGCGAGAGTGTGTTTGTGGATCTGTGCAGGGGAGTGTATTTTTGCATCTATGCGAGAGATGTTTGTTCATCTGTGTGAGAGAGTATGTTTGTGCGCTGTAAATGTGAGTGTGTGTATCTGAGAGAGAGTGTGTGTTTGTGTGTGTCTGTGGGACAAAGATTGTTTGTGGGACTGCGAGAGTGTATTTTTGTGTCTTTTCTAGAGAGTGTGTGTGCGTCTGTAGATGTGAAAGAGTGCGTGTGTCAGCTGTGATAGAGAGTGTGTGTGTGTGTGTGTGTGTGTGTGAAACTTCTAGAGAGTGTTTTTCTGTGAACATTTTTGTGCGTCTGTATATGTAAAAGAGTGAGTGTGTGTCTGTGTGTTTAGGACTGCGAGTGTATTTTTGCATCTGTGCGAGAATGTTTGTGTGTCTGTAAATGTAAAAGAGTGTGTGTGTCTGAAAGAGTGAGTGTGTGTCTGTGGGACTGCGAGAGTGTATTTTTGCGTCTGTGCAAGAGTGTTTGTTTGTGCGAGAGAATATGTTTGTGCGTCTGTAAATGTAAAAGAGTGTGTGCGTCTGTGAAAGAGTGAGTGTGTGTGTGTGTGTGTGTGTTTGGGACTGCAGATGTATTTTTGCATCTGCGAGAATGATTGTGTGTCTGTAAATGTAAAAGAGTGTGTGTGTCTGAAAGAGTGAGTGAGTGTCTGTGCGAGAGAATGTTTGTGCGTCTGTAAATGTAAAAGAGTGTGTGCGTCTGTGAAAGAGTAAGTGTGTGTGTGTGTGTGTGTGTGTGTGTGTGTGTGTGTGTGTGTGTTTGGGACTGCGAATTTTGGGACTGTATTTTTGCATCTGTGCGAGAATATGTTTGTGTGTCTGTAAATGTAAGAGTGTGTGTGTCTGAAAGAGCGAGTGTGTGTCTGTGGGACTGCGAAAGTGTGTTTTTGCGTCTGTGCAAGAGAGTGTGTTTGTGCGTCTGTAAAAGTGTGTGCGCCTCCAAAGTCCCCACGATGTATAAAAACACACCGTGCATGTGTGTGTGTGTGTGTGTGTGTGTGTGTTTGTTTGTGCACTGGTGTGTAGCGTTGGTTGTCAGCCAAATTGTTTTCTTAAATGTTGGCGTGGGTCCAGGTCGTCCTCTCGCTGCGTTCTTGTCGTTACGCATTCAGATCTGCATGTAAACTGCAGCTGAAACTCGGCGTCCCGGCAGCTCGCCGTTAACCGGCCAGCGAACAGCTGCTCTGCTCTCTACCGCTCTCTACTGTTCAGTCTGCGTGCGGCGTGGGGATCCACCCCGGAGGGCTTCATTAGTCGTTTCAGAGACGATTGGCTGAGTGAAATGAGCCCGCTCACAGCTCTGCTGCTCTTTAATATAAACCTGACTTTAATGCAGGACTTGATTACCGCTCCCATTAAAGGTGAAATCGTGGTTTATACAGGGAGCCCGTGCGAATGTCTGAAACGCTGTGATGCCGTTGCAGGTCTGATGGGAATGCCGTCGGAGTCGTCGCAGCAGAGTCACACCTCCTGCTCCTACCAGCACTCCCCCAGCGGTGCCATCAGCACCCACCCCCACCCGGCTCAGAACAGCATCACCAACTCGCACCCCAACAGCATCCCCAACAGTGGTGCCCAGGTGCCCCTGTCCCACCCGTCTCACTCCGCCCACAGCTCCCCCCACACGCAGCACCTCTCCCAGCATGGCACACACCCCCATGCCCAGCATAGTCAACATAGTCAACACCCGCACACAGCACACACCCAACACCAGGCTCACTCTCAACACACTCAGCACAGTCAGCACTCCCAACACTCCCAGCACTCCCAACACTCTCAGCACTCTCAACAGCCCCAGCAGCACCAGCAGCACCAGAACCTTTCCCACCAACCCCATCCAGCCCAGCAACAGATGTCCTGCAACACCGGTAA
>JAFMOD010000104.1:941721-984508 GCA_019802435.1 Corydoras maculifer | reverse complement strand
GCTGTAATGAAAATAATTCACACAGTATGTACTCTCGGTGCTTAGTTTATAGGGATACTCATTTATTATTAACCTGGCAACTCCATCTAAGTCTGTTATGGAGGTCTGGCTCCTCCTGCTGGTGATATTAAAGAAGGTGATTAATATCAGATACATTTGTTAGTCTTGTAAAGCAGCAGTGCTGACATCACAACCACTTCACTTTTGTGAAGGTCCCAGTGTTTTTTTTTTCAGTCACACATGCAGACTTAACATTTTATAATACTTTTTATTTTAATTTAATATTATCAGGGACGCGGCACGGTGGCTTAGTGATTAGCACGTTCGCCTCTCAGCGCTAGGGATTCCCGGTTCGAATCCCCATCTGGGTGGAGTTTCCATGTTCTCCCCGTGTCTGCGTGGGTTTCCTCCGGGTTCTCCAGTTTCCTCCCACTCCAAAAACATGGATCAAGTTAATTGAATTCTCAAAATTGCCCCATTTAGAGTGTGTCTGAGTGAGTGAGTGTGTGCCCAGCGATGGATTGGCGCCCTGTCCTGGGTCTATCTGCCCAGCGCCCGAGACGTTCTCCCCTGGATGGGCATGGGGAACCCCACCACGACCCTAATAGAGGATAAGCGGGAGATAATGAATGAATGAATGAATATCAGGGACTGTACACCCCAAGCCTCATCAGACTCTTGTGCAGGAATGGGACGATTACATTGACTTTACCAGTAAACAATGCACGGTTTGGTATGTTGAATCAATCCATCCATCCATTATCTTCCGCTTTATCCTCTATTGGGTTCGCAGTCACTCTATATGGGGCAATTTGGAGAATTCAATTGACCTTGAGCCATATTTTTGGACTGTGGGAGGAAACCGGAGAACCTGGAGGAAACCTATGTGGATACGGGGAGAACATGGAAACTCCACCCAGATTGGGATTCAAACCGGGAATCCCTAGCACTGAGAGGAGAACATGCTAAACACTAACTGAAATAATATCCATCCATCCATTATCTTCTGCTTTATCCTCTATTAGGGTCTCGGGGGGGGTTCCCCCATCCAGAGGAGAAGGTTTTTGGTGTTGGGCAGATACACCCAGGACAGGACACCAATCTATCACTGGGCACACACTCACTCACACAGACACACTCTATATGGGGCAATTTGAAGAACTTAATTGACCTTATTCCATGTTTTTGGACTGTGGGAGGAAACCGAAGAACCCGGAGGAAACCCATGCGGACACAGGGAGAACATGGAAACACCACCCAGATTGGGATTTGAACCGGGAATCCCCAGCGCTGAGAGGAGAACATGCTAAACACTAAGCGACCGTGCCGCCCATTTATAATAAATTTATATTTAAAATTAAATGTTATTGCAAATATAATTCAAACATTCCCGCAACCGAATTCCGAATTGCAAAGGGGGCAAATTAGAATGAGACGCTGTAGGTCTGTAGGTTCTGATACCACTTTTGTCCAAATGTACGTTTCAGCCGTTCTGTTTTTAAATATCTGTAAAGCTGTGTACAAGCCCTTTTAATGTTCCTAAACGCTATTGTTTACATTTATACCCTAGTTGCTAAATGCCACCTGTTGCCATCTGCAGGTCTCCCCACTGACTGGTACCCCAACCTGGATGCGCTGAAGGAAAGTTGTCGCATTGCCAGCAACTACAACTGGGCTGATGTGGACCTCTCGCCCTTTCAAGGTACTGTGTGCTTGATGCTTAATTAGTAATTAAGTGTTTTAACCAAAGTCATCTAAAAAACACTCAAACACATAAATACCAATTCATACATGTTTATCTGGAGTTGGCTCGCTGTTTAGATTAATCTGTGTTTACATCTATGGTACATGATTTAAGATGTCAATGGACAAACCTCTCAGCCAATCAGATTTAAGGACCGGAACTTCCCATTGTAATAATCCATCCATTCCATTATCTTCTGAAACCGGAGAACCCAGAGGAAACCCACGCGGACACGGGGAGAGCATGGAGACTCCCCCCAGATTGGGATTCGAAACAGGAATCCCTAGTGCTGAGAGGAGAACATGCTAACCACTAAGCTACCGTGCCGCCCATTGTAATAACAATCCATCCATACATTATCTTCCACTTTATCCTCTATTAGGGTCCCGGGGGACCGTTGTAATTTTTTTTACGACCTGCTTGTCATCAGCGGCACGGTGGCTTAGTGGTTTAGCATGTTCTCCTCTCAGCACAAGGGATTCCCGGTTTGAATCTCCATCTGGGTGGAGTTTCCATGTTCTCCCCCTGTCTGCGTGGGTTTCCTCCGGGTTCTCCGGTTTCCTCCCACAGTCCAAAAACATGGATCAAGTTAATTGAATTCTCAAAATTGCCCCCTATAGAGTGTGTCTGTGTGAGTGAGTGTGTGCCCAGCGATGGATTGGCGCCCTGTCCTGGGTCTATCTGCCCAGCGCCCGAGACGTTCTCCCCTGGATGGGCATGGGGAACCCCACCGCTACCCTAATAGAGGATAAGCGGGAGATAATGAATGAATGATTGTCATCAGTCTTCAGCTGATCATGTGATGATGGCTGCCTCTGGTTCTCTGCAGGTCTGAGAGAAAGCATGAGGCAGGCCGAGCTCAATAACTGGTCTTTGGAGCCCACCCAGATCGCGGACCTCTGCTCCTCTATCAACCAGTTCTTTGCCCGTACTGGAGTTATTCAGCCACAGGGGGCAGTTCAGTCGCCTGTCTGTCACGGCTCCATGCATCCCAACAAGCCCAGCCAGCACATCAACACAGGTACTGAATTATTCAGAACTGCATTCAGAGTCGACTGAACCAGTTCAGGGACAAAGCTTTAAAGGCCTCCGACCCAATGATGTTTTTTCATGAAGGTGAATGTTGAGCAGTATTTAATGGATGTACAGTATCCGGTAAACACTTGGCCACGCCCCCTTCTTCTTCCAATGTCTGTTACCTCCACTCATCATATAGATGGACTTTGTAGTTCTACTATTCCAGACTGTAGTCCATCTGTGTTCTTTGCTGTTGTTAGTCCCCTGTTGGTTCTCTGTTCTCTGTTGGTCAGGAGCATCACAGAACAGGTCTAATTTGGGTGGTGGATTGTTTATTGTCAGTTCTGCAGTGACACTGATGTGGTGAGGGGGTTTTAGTGCAGCAGTGCTGCTGGAGTTTCATTTCTCCACCTCAGTGACACTGCTGGGATAGGAATAATGCACCAAGCAAATAACCCCTGCTCTGTGGTGGTACTATTGGGGTTCTGACCATTAGAACAGAGTAAAGGGGACGTACACAGTATGTACTGTAGAACACAAACAGATGGACTACAGTCTGGAATTGGAGAACTACAAAGTCCATCTTTACAGGAAGTGGAACTGAGAACATGGACAATAAGTGGAGGAAACTTTGATCTGCTACTGTATGTGGGGTTTAAAGTTTTTTTTAATGAATGTTTCTTAAATCTCTTTTCAGGAAACATGTACATGGACTCAAGACAGAGCATGTCCTCTATGATGGGTCCTCCAGCATATCCTCACATGCCTCCAATGAGCAGTACAGGCAACAATATGACAGGTTGCTCTCTCTCTCTCTCTCTCTCTCTCTCTCTCTCTCTCTCACTCAACACTTAGTTACTCTTCATTTATTTTCACACTTAATGTTGCAAATTATTTTAATAATGAAAGGATGAATCTCTTACACCTGTTATATTCAGGCTATATACACACACACACACACATATATATATATATATATATATATATATATATATATATATATAAGCCTATATATATTTAATTACACTTGGTTGCAGTGCAATAATGTGTATGTAACATTGTATGCAGTAGTATGTATGTATATGTGTGTATATATGTGTGTGTGTGTGTGTGTGTACACATATATACATATATATATATATATATATATGTATATATATATATATAATTTATGTCCTTTACTTATAACTATAACACACAATATGTACCTGTAACTGCTGCAGTTGCCCCCCCCCACATACACTCCCCAGAAATTTATAATGCACCAAGTATTATTCATTATACTGTATAATATGTTCTTTATATATCTGCATTGATCCACATGATGCCTTATACCTGTTTTCTAATAAAGCAGTAAGCTACCAGCAGGTGGCGTTATTTTGAATAAATCACGGGAAAGAGGTGAAACTGCTTCGCTTTATGCCCTAACCACACCTCTTTATCGTGATTTATTTGCAATAACGCCGTCCTCTCGTACCTTATTGCTTTTTGTATTGGCGTCATCTCTGCAGACCGGTTTTCTGTACTGACGTTGTGATGTGGAATGCAAAATTAATGGATAGATTGGTGTCCTGTCCTGGGTGTATCTGCCCCACCCGAGAAGTCCCCCCCCCCCCCGCAACCCTAATAGAAGATAAAGTGGAAGTTGATGGATGGATGGATGCATAATTAATGAGCTGGTTAATGTGTCGCAGGTCATCATGCACAGATGAACCAGCAGCACATGATGCCTCCGAATTTCCAGATGCGGCGCATGCCAGCCGACGACATCCAGGACGACTTTGACTGGGACTCCATCGTCTAGCGTCGTCTGCCAGCGAACGGGAGTGCAGCGGCAAACCGAGTGTCACGTGGAAGAAGGGAAGCGTGTGTATGTGTGTGAGCGAGAGAGAGAGAGAGGGCTAGCCCCAAGATGTCTGCACGCCGCGAGGCAGGAAGCAGTTTGGATCGAGGGCTCGGGACGGTGCAGGTGTCGTTTTTAGCTGAAAGAGACTCGATGTCCTGATGTTTTAGAAAAACAACAAAAAAAAATAAAAAACAACAAAACGTTACTTTGAAGACAATCACATTTACTAGAAAACATTTGTGATTGCTTTTGTACTTGTCCAAAGGACAAAGAGCCCATGTCCGTGTTAAATGTCCCCCCCCGCGCATTGCCGCCCTTTCCGTGGCTCTCCGAACTCCTCCCCCTACAGCTGAGTGTCAGAATCCTTCTCTTCAACTCTGCTCCTAGACCCAGCTCTTCTCGGCCTTCAGAGTTTCTGTGTGTTGTTCTTATGATTTTGAGTGATGTGTTTGGTTTGTGGCACCCCCGACCCCCCCCCCCCCCCGCCCGGCGCGGGCCTCCTGCCTGCCGCCTCTCGTACACGACCCGATGTCCCCTCTGAAAATGCGAAGCACTTTTCAGGAAGGTAAAGTTCTCGGCTTCCGCTCTGCTCAGCACCTCTGGTCCTCGCGCCCTCCGGCGCTCCACCCGTCGCCCGAGCCTTTACCGTCCGTTGTACAAAAGTCGCCGAGCGCCCGAGTCGCACCTCTCTGCTCGCTAACGATGTAACTGTTGTCCTCTTTATTGACTCGTGTGGCTCATACAGTGTGTAACTTGAACCCATTACCTGCAGTATTTGTACTCGTGTATCGTGCGACGTCTCATGCTATCGTCCCGTTCGTCCGTCCGTCCGTTATTTTTTTTTTTCGTTTTTTTTTTTCCCACAAAGTGTAAAATGGTGCATCAAGAACTGACATGGATTCGAACCTCACCCCCTTGTCTGCCGTTCACGCTCCGCCCATCGGCACCCGAGCTCTCTGGCTGAGCCCGGTTGCTCTCTCCGACCTTATTGAATGGCCACGGTGGATTTTAATGCCTCGCTCTGGAGGCTGATGGGAGAGAGGCTCATGAAAAGCCCGAAATGTGAGGCAAATAAATAACGCGTGGCAGGCGTGCTGTGCAGCTCGGCGAAATCAGAGGCGTCGTGCCGGGGCATATTTGCTTAATGATGCGTGGCTTCTGAGAGTCTTCTGGATTTTTATACCCTCGGACATTAAACTGCTTGCCGTTCGCCGGGGCGGCTTTGCACGCGGTGTTGTGGGAAGGCTACACTGGAGAACAGTCGGCGTCCTGTAAGGATGTGGGACGGAGAATTCGGAACTGAACGTAAAATCCAGGTTGAAAGTGTTTTAAAATCCACCATTGATGCAGTGTGTGTGTGTATGTGTGCGCGTGTGCATTTATCAGACCATCTATCTAAACAAACTGCTAAATGCGTGCACACATTATTTCAGCAGTGTTGGCAAAGTAGCTTTATAAATGTAGCTGGCTATGGTTACCCCACAAAACAGTCCCAAAACAATGACTCCACTAAAACGCTCCTGTCGTGTTAACTGGAAAGAGAAAAGAAAAAAGTGCCTCAGACCAGAAATATGTGTTTAAACATCCGTACATCATTACATTTCTATTCAAAAGCTGGAATTCTCATACACGGTCGAATATGCCAAAAATCTAAATAAATCCAGGTCGCCAATCCGTCGCTTCAGTTAATCAGGTCGGGGCTCGGCAGCGTTACGTGGGAGTGACGTGAAGCTGACCGTATCGAGTGCACGAATCTTTTGCCCCGGCGCCTCCTTTCATCCAGCGCGCGTTGTTAAAACGTGGTTCAGGGAGCATGAAGAGTGTTTTCGCAGCGGCTTCGTCATGGGTACCAACTGTGCGTTTAAAGTTAGCTTCACGTACACGTGCGATTCAGCTCTGCCTTATCCCGTCCCAACCGCGCAGCACAGAATAAGCTCCACCCACATCCCCGCTCATTTTAAAAATCGCACGTACGTTCAGAACGTCGGGCCGAGCTGCCGGATGAAAAACAAGCATCAGACTTAAAAGAAAACCTTCACGGGGTCCAAATCAGAACATTTTGGCTTTGTTCCGTTTTTTTCGGTTGTGCTTGATGGTTGTAAATGACTGTGCAATATTATTAATTTATTGTTAATGGGTTGTCTATCAATAAGCACAACGTTAAAGGGTAAGAGCTGGGCTAGTCTGAGGATTAGCACAAATAGTTCTAAAAGGCATATGAGGGTTCTTGGCACAGACTTCATTTGGGAGTATGCACTTTGCGTCGATCAGTATATACAGTGCACTTACAGAAGCAGATCGTTTGTGATGTCGAGCATCGTGAGAGACGGCGGCGATGCCGTCACGTTAAAATGGATGATTTGTTATTCGTCCTCTCCTCCTCGCCATCGCACCTGGGTTCTAAATTTGGCCGAATGACCGACTAGTTCACGCTTTTGTACCGGGCCCGTCTTCAGTCAGTGTGGTTGCATGTTAGTATTCCAAGTTGTCATTGGTAGACAATCATGTTTTGCATTTCAGTATTACAGAACGGACAGACGGAGGGCCGGCTCGGGTTCAGCAATCAGACTCGTTATGTAACGAGTAACGAGTGGGCGATTCTGGCTTATACATATCTGAATGTATGTATTTAAACGAAACAATGGTGTTCAACGAGGCCCACTAGCACTCAGCCTGCAGCCTGCCCCCACTCCCCACCCCCACCGCAGTACCTTCGTCCTGTGCTCGGTTGTAGATGCCACAGTAGAGACCGCACACTGTCATGACCGTAACCAATGACACCCCCCCCCCCCCGCGCACGTCAGAGGCGTACATTTGGCCACATATGTATCTGAATGCATAGCTACATAGCTCGAGCCAAACTTGCCGTGGGTGCGACGTAAGCTGTGGACGATCGTCAATTTAGCGACGTTCAAAGCGGTGGAGTGAAAACCTTCATGCTTTTCTTTCACACCAGCAACTGCTTCACGTGGGAATCATTCCCGACATCCGTCGAGTGAAACTCGCCTTCGTGACGGTTTTCCTCTGAAAGTGCTTTAAGCTGCTTCGATTCGTCATTTGTGCACTTTTTATATTTTAAAAATAAGCAAACGTTAAAAGCACAAGAGTGGCTGTTTGCATCCAAGTCAGATATGCTGTGAGTAGACATCCCGCCGCCACCAAACCTCCACCCACCCCACAGACATCAGACCGATTCTGCGGTGCGGATGAGACATTTGTTGTGATTTTAAAACGTTAGGATTAATTAATCGTCAGAGCGTCTCAACATCGTCATGATGACACTCATAATAAAAAATAGACGTATTCTGCCGGTAGCCACAACTTTAACAATGGAACAAGTATAAGGGTCCGCTTGTCTGTCCTGACAGTAAAAAAAAAAGTTTTTAAAGGCTTTAATGCGTCTTTTAGGAAAAGAATATTTTTTCCTTTGATTTTCACAAAATTACTGAATATTTTGTGTTAATAGTCAGCAAAAGCCCTGCGTTGTTTTTTATTAAAAACTAAATATTAACAAATAAAATAACAAGCATAAGATGCTGTACATTGTTCCTGTGATTTATAATATAATAATAATAATAATAAAAATAATACATTTTATCTAAAAATGCCTTTTAAGACACTCGAGGACACTGTGCAGCAAAGTTCTGGCCCTTTGTTAAAATTCATGAACTCATAATAATAATAATAATAATAATAATGATGATTTCTTAGACGATAATCGTACCATTAGAATCCGTAATTGTCTCTTCTCTATTGACTCTGCTTATTAAAGGGATCCACGCTTTGCTAGAACGTAGAACGTGGGGGTTTTAAGGTGGAACATGACGGATTCGACTAAAAGTGGTTCCCTCTAAGGTTCAACCTTCGCTCGGTGTGTGTCTGCATTCAACTCGTTCTCAAAAAAAACAAAAAAAGGAATAAAAAACATTAATTAAAAAAAAAAAAAAAAAGACAACAAAAGAAAGAGACTCCCTTCATTTGTGCGAGTGTTTTAGTCGATTTGTGTGGACGTGCACCTGCCAGAGAGATTATTTTAAACGGGGACTGAATAAGACGCCTGGTTACATTTAAGGGAGAAACTGCCAACGACGTTCTGATCTTCGAGGCCTATTTTATTCCTTGTTGGTGTGGTGTTGTGTGTATTGTAAATATATGTCTTTTCGATTGTTCTTTCTTCTGGGGTGGTGGGGGGGGGAGGTCAAGGCAAGGGCTCGGGTTTACCAGCGAGAGGAGAGTGAGAACATACAGAGTATTTTGTTATTGTCCAATTCAAGGTGATACAATATGTATATATCTATATTGTATATATGTGCGTTGGCTTTTTGTGTGACACTACCTTTACCTGTCCTATGGTTCAACATTAAATGTGTTAATGTTTATATATTTTTCTTCTTGTTTTTTGGTTTGTTTTTTTTTTGGTTTGCTTCGTTGGCCATTGCCTTTGTTTTTTTTTTTGTTTTTTTTTTTTTATAATGCACGTTTTTTTTTTTGTTTTGTTTTGTTTTTTTGTCTCCGCTGTCCGACAAAATGACACAGCTACTCCTTGTATTGGTTTAGTGCTGTAACATAACTCCATGTAAAGTGTCATTAGGATCGTCCGTACAACCCCGACCCCCTCCCCCTGCCCCCCCAGATATGCATGAACGGAATTTAAAGAAATAAAATATGTTAACTTCACTGTGGAATTGTTTGTTAATGAGCTTATTTCATCTCCTGTCAACAGAATGAAGTCAAACGTTTGGCCACGCCCCCTTCTTCCTCCATTCTTTATGTCCTCCACTTACCATATAGATAGACTTTGTAGTTCTACAATTACAGACTGTAGTCCATCCGTGTTCTTTGTTGTTGTTAGTCCCCTGTTGGTTCTCTGTTCTCTGTTGGTCAGGAGCATCACAGAACAGGTCTAATTTGGGTGGTGGATTGTTTACTGTCAGTTCTGCAGTGACACTAATGTGTTGAGGGGGTTTTAGTGCAGCAGTGCTGCTGGAGTTTCATTTAAACACCTCAGTGACACTGCTGGGATAGGAATAATGCACCAAGCAAATAACCCCTGCTCTGTGGTGGTACTATTGGGGTTCTGAGCATTAGAACAGAGTAAAGGGGACGTACACAGTATGTACTGAAGAACCCAAACAGATGAACTACAGTCTGGAATTGGAGAACTACAAAGTCCATCTTTACAGGAAGTTAAACTGAGAACATGAACAAGTGGAGCAGAAAGGGGGTGTGGTCAAACTTTTAGCTGGCACTATATGCCTCTTTTTTCAGAACATCACATTGAAAGCTGTAAACATTGCCATCCATCAATTAGGAACACTATTTTAACCTGTTGTAGCCCATACACCTAAAGTTACAGTAACCCGTTTGGACTTGTCTGGTCATTCTGTGCTGGATTATGGGATGTAAAGCAGTACGTGGTCCTCACAGGTGCATTTTATAACAGATGGATGAGGGTTTCACTTCAGCTGTTTCCTCTGGTGATGTGATTCACAGGAAGGAGCCTCTAAATGTACGTCGTTCCCAGAGAACCTCCCTGTTAGGTCATTCTCTGAACTAAATTCCTGGAACTGTTTGCTTTGAGTCTGTAAATGTGTTTAAATGGGACCGTGGAGGGACAGGAGCTCAGTTACACCCTTAATGCTGAACATGGAACTGAGCATGACTCGTATCTGGAGGTCACTTTCCCAAAAGAGATTTGAGTAAAGGTTCCTTAAATACACTCTCTGACCTCATTACTGCTCTTGTGCTTAAATAGAACATACAGATCTGGTCCATCCATTTTTTAAAAAACCTTGTGGTTGTTCTGTCCACAGCAGATAACGAATGCAGTTCTTTTCGACTTATAAAATAAAATGGAAAGTAAAATAATGTGTGGATCTATATCACACATTACACCCATCTATTATCTTCTGCTTTATCCTCTATTAGGGTCGCGGGGGGGGTTCCCCATGTCCATCCAGGGGAGAACGTTTCGGGCGCTGGGCAGATACACCCGGGACAGGGTGCCAATCTATCACTGGGCACACACTTACTCACACAGACACACTCTATATGGGGCAATTTGGAGAACTCAATTTACTTGATCCATGTTTTTGGACTGTGGGACGAAACCGGAGAACCCGGAGGAAACCAACGCAGACACGGGGAGAAAATGGAAACTCCACCCAGATGGGGATTCGACCCGGGATTCCCTAACGCTAAGAGAACATGCTAAACACTAAGCCACCGTGCCACCCATACACAGTACAGTAAAACGGTTTGGACACACCCCCTTTCTGCTCCACTTATTGTCCATGTTCTCAGTTCCACTTCCTGTAAAGATGGACTTTGTAGTTCTACAATTCCAGACTGTAGTCCATCTGTTTGTGTTCTACAGTACATACTGTGTACGTCCCCTTTACTCTGTTCTAATGGTCAGAACCCCAATAGTACCACCACAGAGCAGGGGTTATTTGCTTGGTGCATTATTCCTATCCCAGCAGTGTCACTGAGGTGGAGAAATGAAACTCCAGCAGCACTGCTGCACTAAAACCCCCTCACCACATCAGTGTCACTGCAGAACTGACAATAAACAATCCACCACCCAAATGAGACCTGTTCTGTGATGCTCCTGACCAACAGAGAACAGAGAACCAACAGGGGACTAACAACAACAAAGAACACAGATGGACTACAGTCTAGAATTATAGAACTACAAAGTCCATCTATATGATAAGTGGAGGAAACGATGGAGCTATAAGGGGGCGTGTCTAAACTTTTGACTGGTACTAAATATCTGTGAAGACGCAGGTTGCCAGTGCTTTAGAGAGCACACACACAGTGGAACACAGAGATCAAACAAATGTTATTCTACTAAACAACATTTATGCTGCACTAGTGATGACGTAATTTAACAGTTATATAGTTTCTAATCTTTGGCAAAAAATGAACGCCAAAGACTTCATACTGCAAGCAATAATGCCCTCTAACGGCTATTGAGTGCAATTACACAAAACTGAATCCTTTCCACTTGCCTGAAAGGTGCAGGTTTCATGTAGCTGGTGTTATTTCTGCTGTAAAATCAACTTGATTCATGTCTAGCTTTTTAATTAGATCATTGAGGGTTACATCCAGATTTTAGAAAAAACTTTCAATCATCACTAATAGGGCACAAAAAAACTAATATAGGGGCAATTTAGATTAGCCAATTCACCTTGAATTGATGCTCCACCCACAAACAAGATCTACTTGATCTAAGTAAAAGTTGCAATCTGCTGTTTTTGGCCTTTTGGTTTTTTAAAAAAGTTTGTTGTGATGCAATGTGAATTTAAAAAATGATAATAATTCCAAAGTACAGACAGTGGGCTAGAGAGATAATCATAGGTTTGAGGTTAAGAAACCAGCCTTGCGACCTAAAGGCCCCCGGTTCGATTCCCAGTCCCACCAAGTACCATGGCTAAAGAGCACTTGGGCAAGGTACCTAACACCAATTGCTCCTCACGTGTGTGTGTGTGTGTGTGTGTGTGTGTGTGTGTGTGTGTGTGTGTGTGTGTGTGTGTGTGTGTGTTTCACTGCACTGATGGGTTAAATGTGGAGAACTGATTGTTAATGGTTAAAAAAAAAAAAAAAAAGACCCCCCCCCCCCCCCCCCCCCCCCCCCCCCCCCCCCCCCCCCCCCCCCCCCCCCCCCCCCCCCCCCCCCCCCCCCCCCCCCCCCCCCCCCCCCCCCCCCCTTGGCACCCTTTCCTGGGTGTAACTGTTCGAGTCTGAAATTCCCGGTTCGAATTCCAATCTGGTGGAGTTTCCATGTTCTCCCCGTGTCCTCCGGGTTCCTCCCACAGTCCAAAAACATGGATCGAGGTCAATGCTCCAAATTGCCCCATATAGAGTGTGTTTGTGTTAGTGAGTGTGTGTCCAGTGATAGATTGGTGTCCCGTCCTGGGGGTTCCCTGGATGGGCATAAGGAACCCCCACCCTAGTAGAGGATACAGCAGAATATAATGTATGGATGGATACCATGTAAAGCAAGTGGCAGTTTAGTGTCTGTGTTCATGCTCTGTACAGGTCTATTAAAAAATACCATTTATTAATATAAACACTTGTTTTATACAGTTTAGTGAAAGGAGTTGTATTAATCAATTAATGAAATGATTATGAAATATTTCATTAAATAACAGTGAGGTTACAGTTTCAGGACACTGTGTTCGAGAACTGGTTACCAAAAATGTCTTTCAAATGTTTATAGGTATTAAAAATCAAAATAATCAATAATCAAACATCAAAAAAATCAATAATATATCGACAATATTTGGTAATTTCTGCTGAGTCAGGCCGCATGTTCGTCCTGTTTGTCTGGAGCTGATGGCCCGAGCTGATGCTGCCGCCCGGCCGAACACTGCGCCCCCTCCGCCATTTTCCTCCGCCGGTGGGACCCGGAGCGACAGGTAGAGAGCAGCTGACCGCCCTGACGGCGCCATCTCCCGGCTCTGGAAGCCGGCAGCGGGGCTCTGGACGCCGGCAGCGGGGTTTTGGAAGCCTGCAGCGGGGCTCTGGAAGTCTGAAGCGGGGTTCTGAAAGCCGGCAGCGGGGCTCTGGAAGTCTAAAGCGGGGCTCTGGAAGTCTGAAGCGGGGTTCTGAAAGCCGGCAGCGGGGCTCTGAAAGCCTGCAGCGGGCAGTTGGCCTTCAAACGCGGACACCTTGCTGCATCCCGCCGGCGGCGTTTAAAGCCGAACCACAACAAGAAACACGTGCGTTCCGCCTCAGGTTTCACCAAAACTTTTCTGTTTTTTAATATTTATGCGTCAGCATTGAGACGTAAAGTAAAGATTTTAACTTTAAACGACGTTCATTTCTCTAAAAACTACGTTTGGGAGACGCGTTCACTTCACTTCACGTTGCACACCGGAATTCGAGAAGCATTTAATAAATTAATCAGTAAAACGCGGTTTAAAGAACTTCATAATGAGTTTTTTAGGAAACCCAGAAGGTTTAAGTGGTTTTATTGGCGTGTTTGAGTTGTTTTTTGGGGAATGGCCGCGGTGCTTGTGTCCTGTCTGTCAGGTAAACTGTGCACACACTAATTTACACAAACACACTCTATATGGGGCAAATTGAAGGATTCAATTTACCTTGAATCCATGTTTTTGGACTGTGGGAGAAGACCGGAGAACATGGAAACTCCACCCAGATTGGAAATCGAACAGGAATTCTCTAGCTCTGAGAGGAGAACATGTCAACCACTAAGCCACCATGCCACACCACTTTACTATCAATTCATTTGCATTTACATTACATTTGGTCATTTATTGGACGCTTTTATCCAAAGCGACTTACAAGGTGAGCACAGGGTTAATCACAACATCCCTGCAGCAATGAGGGTTAAGGGTCTTGCTCAAGGAGCCACATTGGTAACTTCAGTGGACCTGAACCCACAACCTTCAGATTGATAGTCCAACACCCTAACCACTGAGCTACCGTCCCTCATCATCCATTCATTCATTATCTTCCATTATCATCCTCTATTAGGGTTGAGGGGGTGGGGAGGGGGTTCCTCATGCCCATCCAGGGGAGAATGTTTCAGGCGCTGGGCAGATACACCCAGGACAGGGCGCCAATCTATTACTGGACACACACTCACTCACACAAACACACTCCATATGGGGCAATTTGGAGGATTCAGTTTACCTTGATCCATGTTTTTGGCCTGTGGGAGGAAACCAGAGAACCTGGATGAAACCCACACGGGGAGAACATGGAGACTCCACCCAGATTGGGATTCGAACCGGAAATCCCTAGTGCTGAGAGGAGAACATGCCAACCACTAAGACACCGTGTCGCCCCGCTTTAATATTATTAAAATGTATTAATTAAGTGAGTTGCTTTTGGTCATTAAACTGTTTTAATGACCTTCTTGATCTTCCTAAATACACTAGATAGGGGATAGATACAGATAGACAGGGCAATTTAGAGCAGTTTTTGATTCCATGTTTTTGGACTGTGGGAGGAAACCCACACAACACAAACTCCATCCAGATCAGGATTCAAACCTGGATACCCAGCACCACCCAGAGAGGTGGTGGTGCTAATCACGGTGGAGCAGATGACCTCCGCTCCGGAGCGACAGGTAGAGAGAGCAGCACACTGCCCTGACCGCGCCATTTCCCCCATTTTATTCTGATTTTCTGACCTACTTAATCTAAACAGAACAGGTTTTGGTTTTGTAGCCCAGTCCATTGCTTATGGGGCAAAATGCTGGGTAACATACCCAACTGCTTACCAGTCTATCACAGTGCAGACACTCAATTAATGAGATCTGACTCAAATTTCAGGTGGCACGGTGGCTTAATGGTTAGCATGTTCTCCTCTCAGCACAAGAGATTCCCGGTTCGAATCCCGATCTGGGTGGAGTTTCCATGTTCTCCCCATGTCCGTGTGGGTTTCCTCCGGGTTCTCTGGTTTCTCCAGAATTTCTTGAATTTTTCTTAAGAAGTTAATTACCAAGGCTAATTTTTAGTTTCATTTGTTTTTTGTTTTGTTTTTTTATGTGCCTTTTGAAACTAAAAGGACACAGTTGTTTTAGGACAAAATTTAAGACAAGAAGAAATATAGAACCGTTCTCACTTTTATTTTATATATTTATATTATAAAATATATTATTTATATATTTCTATTTATTTTTTATATTTAACAAATGTTTAAATTCTCCATCGCTTTTTCAACTCCCTTTTATCTCCAATGCTACAGGGAACTGCTTACATCATAACCTGGTCTGCAGCCAGGTGACAGACGGTGTACAATGACTAGGGTCTCCCTGGATAATAGATGTTGTGACTGGATTGTACCTCCAGTGATGAGCAGCATCTGTTGCCTGTCAATCTCTCTGCTTTTGTTCATTAAGCAGGAAAGCCACTAATCTCACTGCTCACTCCAATGCATTTCGGAAACTTCCTCTTCTGAGATTTTTAATATATTTTTATATTTTATATTTAGATTATTTATTTTTTAAGGTTAAAATTTCAATGGTAGTTTTTTATTTTTTTCGAATATGTTGTACACCTTGTTTAAGGTGATGAGAACAATCTGTAACTATGTTAAACTTATATTGAGTATTAAGTTTTTAATAAAGCGAGAATTGCTTTTAAAAAACTATCATAAACAAATTGTAATAAAAAAATGCTTCATAAATTATTAATTAATTAATTAATTAATTATCTGGTCTTCCGTAACTGATTGCTGAGTAAGAGGTTTCTAGTTGCTCTAACAATAAAAAAAAAGACATTTAGTGGGCAAAATACAGAACACAATTTATATACAATGGCCACAACAGGTTTAGTGCAGATCAGGAATGGACTCACTGTTTGTATTAATCTGTATTTAATGATTTAAAGTAATGTAAATTCTAAATCATGCATTGATACGAAAGTGAAGGTGTTTATTATAGTCAAAGACAAATCAGATTTGTCTCTCTGTACATTTAAGTCTAATTGTTTTTTGTTTCTTTATTGTTAAGTTGGTCATGGCAGGATCAGGTGGAGCATACGAAAGCTTGCATGACATTCCAGCCCATGTGTGGAAAGGCCTTCCAGAGGGCATGAAACTGGGCCCATCAGCTGTAAATCCGAACCGTATCGGTAAGACATATGTCATGGGGCACTTAAAAAGATTATTAAAATAAACATGATAAAATGAAATACAGAGAGAGAAAACTTAGCCACAGAAGTCACGTTACAACCTAAACATTAAGTTTGGAACTAAATTCATGTTAATAAAATGTAGTATACATAAAATGAGGCATTTTTAATTATGTCCTCACATAATAATGACATTTATATTTTGTATTTTGTATTATATAGGTGTTTGGGCAGCAATTCTAATCCCTAAGGGCAGGAGGTTTGGTCCATTTGTTGGAGAGAGGAAAAAGAGGTCTCAGGTGTCCAGCAATGTTTATATGTGGGAGGTGGGTCTGTGATGTAGTCATTCATTCATTCATTCATCATCTTCCGCTTTATCCTCTATTAGGGTCGCGGTGGGGTTCCCCATGCCCATCCAGGGGAGAACGTCTCGGGCGCTGGGCAGATAGACCCAGGACAGGGCGCCAATCCATCGCTGGGCACACACTCACTCACACAGACACACTCTATAGGGGGCAATTTTTTGAGAATTCAATTAACTTGATCCATGTTTTTGGACTGTGGGAGGAAACCGGAGAACCTGGAGGAAACCCATGCAGACACGGGGAGAACATGGAAACTCCACCCAGATGGGGATTCGAACCGGGAATCCCTAGCGCTGAGAGGCGAACGTGCTAACCACTAAGCCACCGTGCCGCCCAAATGTAGTCAGTATTCATTAAAAGAAATATACAGTAGATCCGCTGAGTTAATCAAATGTTTACCTGACTTGCACAAATCTCATTGACTCTGTTAGGTGTTTCCGTTGCTAAGTAACAGTGAAATTAACGCTTTAATTTTTGCTCCATTATGGAACCAAAAAAAGTTTCAAAAACAGTTGGATGGTAAGACACATTCTTTAATATTCATTCATTAATTCATTATCTTCCGCTTTATTCTATATTTTGGTCGCGGTGGGGTTCCCCATGCCCATCCAGGGGAGAACGTTTCGGCGCTGGGCAGATATACTCAGGACAAGGCGCCAATCTATCACTGGGCACACAAACACGCACGCATACACACACTATATGGGGCAATTTGGAGAACTCAATTGACTTGTTCCATGTTTTTGGACTGTGGGAGGAAACTGGGGAACCCGGAGGAAACCCACGCAGACACGGGGATAACATGGAAAAGCCACCCAGATAGGGATTCAAACCGGGAATCCCTAGCGCTGAGAGGAGAACATGCTAACCACTAAGCCACCCTGCCACCGTCTTCAATATCTATTTTTATAAAATAATTTAAAGTACCATGTATATAATTTCTTTGGTATGTCTTTTGTTTGCGGACATATTATCAATGAAAACAAAGGCTCCTCTCTCTCTCTCTCTCTCTCTCTATATATATATATATGTTTGTATTTATTCAGTATTTTATTCAGACACTTTTATCCAATGTCAGCGGTCAAGCTAATTAAAGCAACAGTGTGTATTTGTATGAAACACACACACATTCTCCATACTTATAGGAAGAATAAAGCTTTATTTTTGTTTAATTCATATTGTAGAAAGAAGATGATTAGATTAAACAAAAATAAAGCACTTGTTTGTGTTACTGAATTCATCACAGTATCTTCGATCCACTGCTTTATAACTGCTTTTTTTAAAGGTGTACTTCCCAACCAGAGGATGGATGTGTGTGGATGCTACAGACCCTATGAAGGGGAACTGGTTGAGATATGTAAACTGGGCGTGTTCAGCTCAAGAGCAAAATCTGTTCCCGCTGGAAATCAACAAAGCCATTTACTACAAAGTGTTAAAGGTAGATGATTTATATATATTAACATTAACACAATGTTAACCAAATACTGGACCTGTATGGCAGTAATACTACACTGCATGACTAAATGTATTTGCACACTATGTTTAATTGATGTTTGAGCTCACTCCCTCAGGTCTATAGAGGTTTAATGTCATTACCATTGTATATATTGACTTCCAGTTGGTTTGTGTGAAAAAAAAGAGTGATCTATAAACACACAACATGACAAATGTTTGCATGGAGGAACATTATTCAGACCATAACCCTTATTTGCATGTTTTTAATTAAGTAAAATCACCATTTTTAACCAGTCCAGGTTACTGTGGTTACCAGGTGGGACATGTTTTATTAGATCTGGATGTGCAGTAGATAGATAATTATGTAGCTGGATAGTTTTGGCGTATAACATACTATACAAGTCAAAAGTTTGGACACGCCCCCTTCTTGCTCCATTATCCATTTCCTCCACTTATCATATAGATGGAGTTTGTAGTTTTACAATTACAGACTGTAGTCCATCTGTGTTCTTTGTTGTTTGTCCCCTGTTGCTTCTCTGTTCTCTGTTGGTCAGGAGCATCACAGAGCAGGTCTAATTTGGGTGGTGGATTGCTTGTTGTCAGTTCTGCAGTGACACTGATGTGGTGAGGGGGTTTTAGTGCAGCAGTGCTGCTGCAGTTTCATTTAAACACCTCAGTGACACTGCTGGGATAGTGACACTGCTGGGATAGGAATAATGTATAAGTCAAATAACCCCTGCTCTGTGGTGGTTCTATTGGGGTTCTAACCATTAGAACAGAGTAAAGGGGTCGTACACAGTATGTACTGTAGAACCAAAACAGATGGACTACAGTCCAGGAATTGGAGAACTACAAAGTCCATCTATTACAAAGTACAGCGCCTAGGGAGCTGGGGTTAGGTTCCTGGATAGTGCAAGGGCATTTCAGCCATAGTAGTTGGTGGGACCAGCTGGTTCCCCAAACACAAGCCTACGACTCCCCCAATTTGTGCCATTTTAAACAATAGAATGAGAATAAAAATGTTATATAGTTTGCATACATTTTTGGCACAAATTAAGTGAAATTCAAGGATTCAAATTGTCACATCACCTCGTACAGGTGAGTGAAAAGCTTATGTGCAAGTACCCACAACTGTGCAATAAAAGCAATATTTACAGGAATAGAAGAAAATATAGAATGAAATTAAAATATAAGAAAGGTATGGAATTAAATAAAATGGAATCAGAGAGGGTGTATGGAGAAGTCTGTGGGTGCTGTGAAAGTGAAGTAAAGTGAAAAGTGCAAGGTGCAGTGTTTATATAAGATGGCAGTGGTTCGAGTTTGGGCAGTACAGAGTTTGGCCGTTCCACAGTCTGGTTGCCTTGGTGTAAAAAATAATGTAGAATAAAATTCCTTACAGGGCGGCACAGTGGCTTAGTGGATAGCATGTTCTCCTCTCAGCACTGGGGATTCCCGGTTCGAATCGCAATCTGGGTGGAGTTTCCATGTTCTCCCCGTGTCCGCGTGGGTTTCCTCTGGGTTCTCCGGTTTCCTCCCACAGTCCAAAAACATGGACCAAGTCAATCGAATTCTCCAAATTGCCCCATATAGAGTGTGTCTGTGCGAGTGAGTGTGTGTCCAGCGATGGATTGGCGCCGTGTCCTGGGTGTATCTGCCCCCCCCCGCGACCCTAATAGAGGATAAAGCGGAAGATAATAGATGGATAGAATGGAAAATTTCTAACATTTGCTTAACCTGCAATATGTCTCATATGTCTAAATTAAGTTGTTTTTTTATTGTTTGAGGTTTTTTACAGCTTTGTTTTCTTTTTCTAATCATATCTGTATGTATGTAATGCAGATGTTGATGATTTAATCAGGGGCTGCTGTTTTGTCAGTATGTTAATGAGCAGACACCTGGGAAAAGGTAAAAACGACAGTGGAAAGTTTCTTTGCGTTTGAGCGGCTGTGGGGTGTTTTTTGGGGTGTTTTTTCTGGTGTTTAAAGCCGCAGTGAGAGCACTTCAGATTCGCTGTAAGAAGAAGTTAACTGAGGCAGACGCCTGACAGTCCGTTTAGGCCCTCACACTGTTTCCTTTCACTAAGCAATAAACTCTCTTTCCATTGGTCCTCTTCGCCAACGTCGCCGCCGTGCAGCCAATCGCGCCGGGCGAAGAACTGCTCGTGTGGTACAATGGGGAAGACAATCCGGAGATAGCTGCTGCATTAGAGGAAGAACGGAGCAGCAAGTTTACACCGAGCCGCGCGGCGCCATCGACACGAGGTAAACACGAGGTAAACTCGAGGTAAACACGAGATAAACACGGCGGCGGGGCGATGCGGGGATCGACGGCGCGGTCGGACCGACGGCCGCCTCAGGAATGCGGCGTGGTCCCGTCTCACAGCCCGCGGTCGGCGGCGGCTAACTCTGCAGCTCCGTTCCAGCCTGCGGGCTGCTGCGGCTCCGTTCCGTTCGAACGTTATAACGTCCTTATGACGCCTCAGCCGCCTCTAAAGGCCGTCGGTCGCGCGCTGAGTTCCGAACTTGTCAAACGCGGTGACCTTCCTCCGAATGTTTGCATCACGTTCTTCAAATCTAGTTCTTTAGAATTCCCACGTTTGGATGGAGGTCGCCCCCTCCTCCGAGTCTGTGATTCGGTCTGTGATTCAGTCTGTGTGAGTCGTTCTATCAGTCAGTCAGTAAGTGATTCAGTCTGTGAGTTGTTCTATCAGTTGGTAAGTGATTCGGTCTGTGATTCAGTCTGTATGAGTTGGTCTATTAGTCGGTAAGTGATTTGGTCTGTGAGTCGGTAAGTGATTCAGTCTGTATGAGTTGGTCTATCAGTCGGTCAGTGAATCGGTCTATCAGTTGGTCAGTACTTAGTTCTGTGAGTCAGTTTATCAGTTGGTCTGTGATTCGGTCTATGTCAGTCTGTCTGTTGGTCAATTGGTCTGTGAGTAGATCTATCAGTCAGTCTGTGAATCAGTTTGGCTGTTGGTCTGTGAGTAGGTCTGTCTGTCTCGTTCTGTAAGTTGGTCTGTCAGTCTATCTGTTGTTCGGTCTGTCAGTTGGTCGGTGAGTAGGTCAGTCTGTCTATCTGTCGGTCGGTCGGTGAGTAGGTCAGTCTGTCTATCTGTCAGTCGGTCGGTGAGTAGGTCAGTCTGTCTATATGTTGGTCGGTCTGTCAGTCGGTCGGTGAGTAGGTCAGTCTGTCTATATGTTGGTCGGTCTGTCAGTCGGTCGGTGAGTAGGTCAGTCTGTCTATCTGTCGGTCTATGAGTCGGTCTGTCAGTTGAGTCTCGGTGCAGCTGAGTGTTTTTGAATGTCTGCTCATCGCAGCTCTGAACTGTACGCTGTTGAACCAGCTGACCACGTCTTTAACGCAGATCTGAGTTTTAAGGTCTGGACGAGTGTTTCAATCCCTTTAATTGTTTCAGCAGGTCCGATAACGTTTTCATGTCCAACACCCGGGACAGGTCGGTGCTCTGTTCACGTGCTGCTCGCGTCCCGGTGAATGTGGGTTTCCTCCTGCGTCTCGCAGTTTCACTCGAAGGGCGCTCCACACACACTCTGAGCCAGATTTAAGACAAAACTCTCAGCTTAAGAGTTGTTCACGATCAGGTGAGGTGTGGAAACAAAATGGGCGACCCAGGAGAACGTGTGTGTGTGTGTGTGTGTGTGTGTGTGTGTGTGTGTGTGTGTGTGTGTGTGTGGGCTTTCTTGGTTGTGCGTTTGTACTTTTGTAGTTCCAAGTCAAAGTGAAACGCCTGCCTTGTTTTTAAAACCGAGTGTGAAGTAGTTTATGTTTGCAACTGACATGAGTTTTTCAATGACACACTTTTAAATTGCACATCTGCTTGTCTTGGCAAATCAAAAAATTTGATTTTTGAAGAGACTATCATGAAATTTGTTGTGTGTGTATATATTTTTCAACCTGCAAAATTGTCCCAAAACTTGTAAACTTCTCATTTTATTACATTGATAAGTTATTCCTACTAGGGTTGTGGGGTGGGATTGGGGGAGAGTGTTTCAGTCACTGGGCATATATCCATTGCTGGGCACCCTGACTACCACAGACACAATCTATATAGGGGCAATTTAGTGCAGTCAATTCACCTAGAATCCATATTTTTGGGCTGTGGGAGAAACCAGCTGAAACCCACATGGACACGGGGATGAAACTCCACCCAGATCGAGATACGAACCCAAATTCCCAGTGCTTAGAGTTGAAGGTGCTAACCATTACACCACCGCGCCACCCTCTTGTAAACTTTACTTTAAGTAGAACTTGGAAAACAAGCTTTAATGAATAATTTGGTCATCGACTCTGTAGACATTTGAAGGGGATATTGCATCATGCCTTATTTTAGTTTATGAACAGTGCGGTAATTGCTTGTAAATTGCCCCCAGCAAACCCGTTCTTATGTATAAAGCAACGTTTTGTTATAGCTGCCATTTTGATGCTGACGTTTGGAATCCTACAGGCGCAATGTTCTAAACTAGAACACAGTCTTAGAACACGATAAAGCGATATTTAAATTAGTATAGTTTCCTTCAGAACACACTCTGTACACTCTGTACAATGTAGAGAAGTACAATGTAGCAGCAGAGGCTGAAAGACGATGATGCATTAACCTCCCGAAAAACCAACAAGACAGATGCAGGAGTTGAACTTTAGCACCCAGGTTTAGCACACACACACACACACACACACACATTCACGGAGCTGTGTGCAGGAGCTGATCAGAGTCTTAGGGTTTGGTATACCACTGAAGGTCAGCATTGTAATATATATGTTAACATTTTAATCAATTGATTTTGCATAGGAAGGAGGTCTGATCCACGGTGCACAAAGCCAGATGATGATTTGTAAAGTCCTCACCTCAAGCTTACTAAAGATGAGTTTAAGACGAGTCTTTTTAAGACCGATGTGGATTTGGTTTAATTAGGAGTTTAACAGAATCAGCAGCTGTGTCCCAACAGCAGTGTTTACAAACCGTACAGTCATGGGGCATTTTTACCAGCTTTAATTTGCATATCAGCATGTGGAGAGGATAAAGGAGGAAACCGGGGCACTCGGACTAAACCCTGCTCATGCACTGGGAGAATCTTTATTCACCCAAACCGTGAATCAAACCCAGGACCTTGTTGCAACGAGATTAAAGCGCCACTCTGCCTTGAAAAAACAAGGAAAGCCTTTATAGAATAGGAAAGCTGCAACATAGCATAAGAATAAATTTGAAATATTATTATATTTTAAATATTAATTGGACTGGCAGTCCTGCAGGACCCTCTTTTATAGAATTACATATAGTTTTCTAGTTGTTAATTATCTGTACATGGCTGTCCTACACTGTTGTTGCTGCCTGGCCGCTCAAGGAGGATGAGTCCTCACTGAGTCTTGGTCCTCACAAGGTTTCTTCCTTAAAATAACAACATAACAGGGAGTTTTTTCTTGCCACTGTCACTTCGGCTTGCTCTTTGGGGGTTTAAAGGCTTTTCGTTCTGTAAAGCTGCTTTGTGACAATGTACTTTTGGAAAATGCACTTTATAAATAAATAACTGGAACTTGAAAATATATTAAGTTACTTAAACTATGTATTAAAGTAAAGAAAACCCTGTTTTATGAACACGAACCCTAAATTTCAACTGTTACAGAAGTTAAGTGTTGTAGTTTAGTTCCAGTTAAATTATTAGCTCTGATAAAGTGAAGCTGAATATTTTCTAGGCACTTTTCAGATGAGAACCATAATGAGAACCTGACAGTATTAAACCATAACTCTTATTATCGTGCTTAAGTTTTGGTGTTCCAATGGTGCAGAGACTCCATGAGGAAAAAAAACTATAGAATTTTTGTGACTTTAAATAAGACCGACCACCTTAATGCAAAACATTTGTCCCACAGATTTAAACAGACATCTTGTATTTACACTAAATATCAGTTTTAATAATGTACAGCGCCATGTATTTGTCATTTTTGTATCAAAATTCTTTAGCTGAATATAGTGCCAGTTATTCCTTTGATGTTTAGTGTAAATGTACAACTACACAGGCTTTTACAATGAGCTTTTTTTAGGCAGGACTTTTGTTTTTGGAGTTTTTGTCTTCAGTCTGAATCACACCAATACAGTTTGATTGCATTATAACACTTTAGATAATGTGTATCTTCTGCATGAAGTACTCTTCAAAAATAGGAGCAGAATAAACAAATATAGAAATGAACGTAAGCGAGGAGACGTTATTTAATTTGGTCTGAGGAACAAAAGAAGTTTGAAATGCTGGGTTGTGTCTTATTTTTGGAGAGAGTGAGGATGTCACACAGCACCCATTAAGTTGACTACATACTATTGTTGGATTAGTTTCTGTTTCAAGATTAATGTCAACTGTAAAGGGGCGTGGCCAATGTGATTGCAGTGATGACAGGAGAGTTATTTTGTGCATGGTTCCTTACTGCATCGTGAAATCTAAATTATTCAGATCATTGTATCTGCACACTGCTGCCTTGGTTTAGACCTTGGTCCATATTTTTCGGCGTGAGGAACTCTAAATGTAATCCTGGTTTCTGTAATGTCAACTTCAGTTTCAGGTGTAATTTTTTTTTTTTTTTTTTATGAATCATGTGGAAAATGTTTCAGTGAGATCTCATTACCTTGAAATATTGCTGGGAGTTTTATAAGATAACACCAGAATCTGTATATTGTATCTTGTCAGGCTGTAAGCAATAGAAACTATAGTTTCCTCCACTCACTATAATACTCCCTCCTATAGGACGTTTGCTCGAACTGTAATAATCCTTAATTAAAGATGATTTGCCACAAATTCTTTAATCACTCATAAAATATGGCTGCTAGAATTACTTTAATCTCTGCTAAGTGTCGGTTTCCACAACTACTGTAATCATTCATAAACATTAATTGCCAAAACTACGATAATCACTCCTAAATGACAGTTACGACAAATATCAGCCATATAAAACCGTTATAATCCCTTGTTAAAAAAAAGTATTGTCATAACTACTATAAGCTTTTAATAATTATTCCACAACTATAACAAGGAGCCCGTGTTGATGAGCTTTTTGGCGTCCCTCATGATTTCATCAGAGCTAAGTTTATTTGTCTGACGGTAAAAAATTAAAGTGACATTCAGCAATATTTTTATAATATGCTCAGAATTTGTTATTTACTATTCGGACCCGGCCGCTTGCTGCTGGTTTAGAGCGCGAGGGCAGTGATCACGCTGAATATTGTGTGGACGTCTTCTTAGCTTCAGGAACGCTGTAATCAAATAACAAAATATGGCCACGCCCGCTTATAGAGTTATAATTGTGGGAAGTGAAAGTTGTAAAGAACAAAAATCAAATGTTATTTAAAAAAATATATAATTCATAATGTAATATATAATAAAATAAAAAGAGCTGTGCCACGCAGCTTAAAAGTTGCTTATAGGAGACACAGACATTGACATTGTGGCTAAAGGGCAACAAGCAAAGTTAGATGACTTTGGCAAGGTCACCCGGGACGTTCCCTATTCAGAGCTGTTCCTGTAACGGAGACGTCCTTGAGCTTTTCGAGCTCCTGAGTTCTGATCTGTCTTGTTAGGCGTTCTTGTCTCAACGCAGGTGGCATTTTCACATCCAAGCGAATCAGGTCACTGCATTCTTTAATCTGTTGCAGTGCAGGTGTGACCTGTTATTGAGAACCGGTATCCCATGAGGCTTTGTTGTTTTACCACTAATATGAATAGATATTGAGTGTAATAATATTGGAACGTTCTGCTTAGTGATGAATGTTCAGCTGGCTACATTATGGTTTGTATTTTGGATAACGATGCATGAAATATTTAGTAATTGAAAATAAGTGAAAAGACTGAATAATTTATACCAAATAACAACATATTAAGGCGTCGTGGTTAGCACGCCTGCCTCTCAGTCCAGGTTTCCAGGTTTGAATCCCAATCTAGGTAGAGTTTCTGTGTTCTCTCCTTGTCCGGGGTTTTTTCCCGGGTTCTCCGGTTTCCTTTAACAATCCGAAAACATCAATTTAAGGTGTTCTAAATTGCTTAATAATGGTGTGTGTGCCTAGTGGTGGATTGGCACCCCGTCCTCTGTGTTTATCCGTCCCTGTAGGCTCCGCCCACTAATACAATCGCGCTACACATTCATCCAATATCTTCTGCTTTATCCTCTACTGGGGTCGCGGGGGGGTTCCCCATGCCCATCCAGGGAGAACGTTTCGGGCACTGGGCAGATACGCCCAGAACAGGACACCAATCTATCACTGGGCACACACTCACTCACACAGACACACTCTATATGGGGCAATTTGGAGAGCTCAATTGACCCTATCCATATTTTTGGACTGTGGGAGGAAACCGGAGAACCCGGAGGAAACCCACACGGACACGGGGAGAACATGCAACCTCCACTCGGATTGGGATTCGAACCGGGAATCCCCAGCATTGCGCTACACAGTGCTTGTAAAATATGAAATATATTTATAGCATGAACCTTGGTGGGTTTCTCTCTTCAGGAAAAAAGAAGCTGTTGGAGAACGAGCAACAGCCTGGATTACAGGAACAAAAGCCATCGAGGACCTCCGATCCTGTACTCACAAAGATGCACGACTCTGATAAAGGTTCTTCATTTATTTAGTGTAGAATTTGTATTCTGTTGCTGTTTAGAAGCAGATTTGTGTTGCATGTTACCAAATTACATTTTTAGGCTGTATACTAAAAATTTTTTGTCCTTCCCTCAGGAACAAGTACAGATGACGATCATTCACTCTCTTCGCCAAAACATTCTCAGGAGAATTTAGCTTCACCATTGTCTTTTTCGGAGCCCAAGGGCTTGTCTCCATCTCGCAGCCTTCCAGGTTTCTCTGAACCGAGGGACGGTGGAGAGATGCCTCAAGCAAAGCTGGAACTCCCCCCGACACACGGGAGCCTGTTGCTGACCGCCCCTCAGCACAATGCCAACATAAATGAACAGAACGACCGGGAGTTAATCTCCGAAAGCCTTGACAAGGAGAACTCGGAGAGTCCTGTGTCTGCAGCTGAGGGTGTGTCTTCTCTGGTGTCCCCCGAACGAGATCCAGGGGGAGATCCCAGCGTCGAGGACGATGCTCAGGGTGGAACCTTCCATTGTCAGTATTGTGAGCATCAGTTCTCCACCAAACACGACTTGCAGCTTCACATTCGCTCTCACAAGTTTGCAAACCAGCAGAGCAACACGTTCAAGTGCAAGTACTGTGCCAAGCCTTTCGGCTCTCAGGTAGGCAAGCGCAGGCACGAACGGCGGCACGAAAACGGTAGTAAAAACCTCAAAAGACCAGGGTCACTCGCAGGCACGGCGTTTCTCTTCAGTTCTCGGCAGAACGACTCTCCGGCCGGAAGCCTGCCGTCTCTCAATCCCGCCGTTCTGAGCTCTCATAACGGTCCACCTCAGACGGGCTCGGAAGTTTCGATGACGGATGCCGCCCCCGAGTCGGATCAACCCCATATTTCTGATGAGAACGGCGAGTCTAAGGAACTGCACCAGTGTAAATACTGCAACAAGGTTTTCGGCTCTCATACCAACATGCGCCGGCATCAGCGTAGAATCCATGAACGACATCTCATGCCTAAAGGTGTTCGGAGGAAAGGGATTCTGCTGCAGGGTACATCCTCACAGCAGGAGAAGGGCCAGTCCATAGGGCTCAGACGGGCAGCTCCAAATTCTATCCCTTCACCCACTAACTATGTCCCCATTGAGGAATCGGACGACGAGGGGGAACGGGAGGACGGCATGGCCGATGTGTCCAAAAACATCTCGGAGAACCTCAGCATGTACATAGACGGGAAGATCCTGTCCACAAGCACGGTCAGCAGTTGTGATGTGATCGAGGTGGATGCGAGTTCTCCCGCCCTGTATGGGCTCGACGCCGTTCTCCTGAACCCTAGCCAAATAAGTCAGGCACTGAAAATTGAAACGCAACCGTGCTCCATCAAAGAGCTCCCGCTCACTGTGTCTGGTTCTAAGAGGAGAACCACAACCCCGCCTTTCCTCCCTAATGTGAAAGTCGAATCCGAAACCATCTCGTCTGCTTCGTCTTCGTCCTCGACCTCCTCGCAATCTCCTTCGTTGGGCGGCAGCGTCGTGCCCCAGTGCGCAGAGACCTCTCAAAAAGAAAAACAAATCTACCTTTCCCCAAAATTAAAGCAACTCCTGCAGACCCAGGACGGGAAGAACCCTTCATCTGGTGGGAATGCCGACAATCGTAAATTAACGACTCCCGTCTCCATGGCCCCCATACCTGCAGCTCAAGGACGGTTCAAAAGGAGAACAGGTTCTCCACCTACACCGGTCCAGGGCGGCTCGGTACTGAGTTTGGAAAACCCGGTGGTGGAAACGGGGGAGGCGGATGGCCACTGTGCCAATTATTCCTGGAGTGTCTCCAACAGCGATCAGACGGACAGTACGAGTCCCACCACGAAGGACTGGCCCGCTCTGATTGGTGGAGGCAGTTCGTGCAATCAGCAGCCTCTAGACCTTTCCAGTGCCATCGCCAAACGAGACGGTAGCTTAATTAAAGGGCTGGGTGAGTCTGTGCTGGATTTAAGTTTACAACGCAAACATTTGGCGGACAACAAGACGACGAGCCGATCGCTGCAGCCACACGCGAAGAGAAGGAAGCCGAACACCAGCATGTTGGAGAAGGTCTTAATGAACGAGTTCTCCGGCTTGAGCTCAGCTGGAGAAGAGGGTTCTCTGTGCCCCGGAAGTCCAGATACTCACCCGTCACCGGGCAGCGCTGCGGTTATGTCTCCCACCAGCGTGTGTTCCAACTCCGAAACCCCCCCCTGTGAATCCACCTCGCCGCCCTCTTTGACCCCCATGACCTTGAATCCTCCTTCCCCGTCATCCTCCAGCCAGGCCTCCACACCGCCTCCTCCGGTCCTGCCCTCTGTCCCCTCGCCCCAGGCTCACTTTCAGTTTTCCGACACCGTTTTCCCGAACCTGTCTCCCCGACCGCCCGATCACACGGCGGGGGAGACGTCCAGGTGCTGCAGTGTGAGCGACCCGTATCAGGATGCAGAGACTGCGAACGACGAGGACTTGATGGAAACGGCCCAGGTGGGTGACGCCCCGCCCGCTAGACCCGATGAGATCAGAAGTTGTCACGAGGAAAATGGCTTCCCCAAATCGGAAACACTACTCGAGGACTCGGACGCCAAAAACGCCTGTTCCACTTCAGCCTACTGTGAAAAAATCAATTCTGCGTCCAACCAAAGTGATTCCTCGGAAGGACCTTCGGCGATTCTAACCGAGGCGCCGCCCTCCCCTCACACTCCCGTGCATTTAGCTGCTGGTGCTGAATTAATCGCTCCATCTCCTCCCAGCCGAGTTGGCGATCCTCAGGCCAGCCCCAGTCCCTCGGCTGATACCCGTTCGATTGACGTTAAGCCTGAGAACGAAGATGAGGGTGAAGCGTCGCCCACAGACGCCATATCGTCCCCGAGCTCACTGAGGGCTACGGAAAATAGCTTGGGCGCAGCAGAACAGGACACGTTCACTAAAAGCTTCGTGTGTAACGTCTGTGAGGAGCCCTTTCAGTCCATCAAGGAGCTGAGCAGCCATATCCTCGCTCACGCCGTGGACTGGCCTTTCAAATGCGAGTTCTGCGTTCAGTTATTTCAAAACGCCTCGGCGCTGCTGGAGCACCGCTCCTCTTTGCATGGAGTCGGGAGGATTTACATCTGCTCAGTTTGCTCCAAGGAGTTTGCTTTCCTCTGCAACCTTCAGCAACATCAGAGTGACCTGCACCCCGGACAGAGCCACGCTCACAGCACTGTGGAAAACGGCAAACTCCGACCTCAGAACTACACCGACGCTGCTCAGATGAACGTGGACCCGCCGTCGACCCCTGACATGGCCGTGGATGTTCTGTCCCAGGCTTCTCCAGAGCTGTGTAACGGCAATGGCATTAAAACAGAACAGGAGCACGTCCACCACGAGAAGGATGACCCCACGGAGGAGCTGTACACTACGATAAAGATCATGGCCTCTGAGGCGGGAAAGCCCAAGTGTCCCGATGTACGTTTTGGCCAGAATCAACACTACCCCAGTTTTAAACCGCCTCCGTTTCCCTACCATAACCGCACGCCTGCCGGCTCGGTCGTCTCGGCGACCAACTTCACCACCCACAACATTCCCCAGACGTTCACCACGGCGATCAGATGCACCAAATGTGGCAACAGCTTCGACAACATGCCTGAACTCCACCAGCACATCCTGGCCTGTGCGAATGCAAGCGACAAGAAGAGGTACACGCCCAAAAAGAACCCGATTCCTCTGAAGCAGATCGTGAAACAGCCTCAAAATGGAGAGGTCTCGCCTCCGCCGGCAATCGGCGACGGTCAGAACGCCTTTCGCCGGATGGGGCAACCCAAAAGGCTCAACTTCAACCAAGAGGTCCCTTCCAAGATGAAGCTGTCTTCTCTTAACAAGAAGAAGAACCAGCTGATCCAGAAGGCCATCACCCAAAAGAACAAGTCCACAACGTCCGTGAAGAAGCCCTCCGTGCAGGTTAAGCAGGAAGACCACGGGGAGCATTCATGTCCATACTGCGGGAGGGAGTTCACATACCTGGCCAGCCTTGCGAAGCATGTTGCATGCAGTTGCCCCCAGAAACCTGTTACAGCCAAGAAGAAGGTGCCTCAGGAAAAAAGGAAGCTCAGAAGTCGCGATATAGATCCTGAAATCAAGCGGGAGGTCGATTCGGCTCCCATCGTCAAGCCGGTGGGAAAAACAAGGGCCCGGACCCCAGAGGTCTTCGTAGGTGAGGTTGCTCCAACAAGTAGGGGTAAAAAGCGACCGGCCCCTATCGACGACAGCGCGGCACCCAAGAGCAAAAAAGGAAGAAAGAGCAAGGTCCCGGCCGCAGTCGAGTCCTCGTCAGCATTTTCCCCTGATGTTAGTGCATCACAGCCAGCAGCTTTAAAAGTGCAGCATGGAGAAAAGGATGTGGCCCCCAAGAAAGAGGCGGAGCCCAAACTCCAAGCACAACCTAAAAAGGAAGAGCGTTTCTCCAAAAGGATGCGGGACCGAACCGGAGGCCCCGTGACGCGCAGTCTGCAGATGGTCAGTCCTGAGGAACCCACGGAGAAGACCGTGGAGATGGCCGATCAGGACACTGCACCTGGAGAACCCTAGGTAAAATGAATTTTGGATGCATTCACAGCAGTTAATATGAGGCTTTTAAAGAAAAAAAAGTTCTTTAGTTTAATAAAGCAATAAGACACAAGAGGGCGTGGCATTATTGTGAATAAATCATGGGAAAGGGGTGTACCTGTACTCATCCGGAATCGGCTCGCTGTTTATATGAATCTATTTTAAGATTATAAATAATTTATATTATGTATTGATATAAATGCCACGCGTCTCGAGGTGTGTGTTAATGTCAATAATGTCATGGCTGGACAAGCAGCTCAACCAATCAGATTTAAGCTCCGGAACTACCCAATTAATACCTGGTTGTATTGTTGTATTTTATAATGTCGTCTTTTTTTTTTTTTTTTTTTAATTTTTTTTATAGGAATCCTGAGATCTGTGTGATGGATTCCGTGCGGGAGCGTCATGCAGTGTGCTAGAGGAGAACATGCCGCTGAGAGAATTCTGATTTGTAGACTGATCAGACGTTCAGATCCATCAAAAGCCTTACCTGTCCTCGTATGCTTCCGTTCGGCATGCTGTCTATGCACTTTGGAAAATAACCCTTTGATGGATGTGACCCAAAAGACAAGGATTGTAAATCCAGAAATATAAGTATATATACATATATAGAAATCTATAAAAGTTGTAATATTACTTGATTTATAAATGAGGGACCCTGTGGTTCCGTTAAGGATGATCGCTGGTTATATTGCAAAAAGGCAATCATATCGTTTAAAACACTTTTTTTTTTAGTATTCAAACCTTTGATTCTGTCCCTTTGTGTTTGGTGCGATTTTAGATTTGCGTCTCTTTCTGCATGTGAGCTTTGTATAAAGTACGGCTGGAGTGCCCTTTATCTCACTACTTTATTTTGTCCGGCTCCACCGTGCGAACGGAACCGAGCATGTGGATGTTCTTTTATTCAAACGCAGCTCTCACATTTCGAGAGTTTCTTTTTCTTTTGTGAACGCGGTATAAAGCACGCTGTTTGATACAGTACGGATGAGCGCGAGGAGTTCATGTGGCGTTACTTTCCCGAAGCAGGCCTCTCTTCACGGCATTGTGGTTTAATCAGTTTTATAATCTGTAGCATTTACAGCAGGACTGCTAGCCATTACAGTTACACTAAAATACAGCCCCGCTGTCCTGAGGGGGTCAGCCGTTTAACCTCGACCTCTTTAACATACAAGGACATTAAAATAGTGCCATGCTACTACTGTCTGCTCAGTTCATTCGGAACCCTCTTGTCTTTACATTCTGCATTTGGTCATTTATTGGACTTACAAGGTGAGCACAGGGTTCATCACAACATCCCTGCAGCAATGAGGGTTAAGGGTCTTGCTCAAGGAGCCACATTGGTAACTTCAGTGGACCTGGGATTTGAACCCCCAACCTTCAGATTGATAACCCAACACCCTAACCACTGAGCTACTGCGCCCCCTTTATCAAGCACCGAGTTCCTCAAAACAAAGGTGACATGAAGTTTATTCTGTTAAGGCATCGGATACAGTACCAATCAAAAACTCCACTTATCATCCATGTTCTCAGTTCCACTTCCTGTAAAGATGGACTTTGTAGTTCTCCAATTCCAGACTGTAGTCCATCTGTTTGTGTTCTACAGTACATACTGTGTACGTCCCCTTTACTCTGTTCTAATGGTCAGAACCCCAATAGTACCACCACAGAGCAGGGGTTATTTGCTTGGTGCATTATTCCTATCCCAGCAGTGTCACTGAGGTGGAGAAATGAACCTCCAGCAGCACTGCTGCACTAAAACCCCCTCACCACATCAGTGTTACTGCAGAACTGACAGTAAACAATGCCCATCCAGGGGAGAACGTCTCGGGCGCTGGGCAGATACACCCAGGACAGGGCGCCAATCTTATCGCTGGGCACACACAGACACACTCTATGGGGCAATTTGGAGAATTCAGTTGACTTGATTCATGTTTTTTGACTGTGGAAGGAAACCGACATGGCACAAAGAGAACATACCAACTCCACTTAGATTACGATTCGAACCTGGATCCCCAGCACTGACGGGTGGAGGTGCCTGGTTTGCCTGCGTACCGCGCGCTGCTGTGAAGCGGGCGGGTGAAGTGAGGTGAACGGAGGTGAAGTGAGGTGACTGTCGGTCCCTCGGTGTGGTTTAGTCAGTTTGCAGAGCTGCATGCTGTAGGCTTATGTTCTGCTTTGCGCCCCGGTAGCGTCTGCCATCACAGACGATTCTCTGACGCTCCTCTTTCTAAACTGGGCTCTTGATGTTTTGACGTTCTGATTATTCTTCCCCGGTGCAGCTCGAGCCCGGTGGCAGAATGAAACCTTATCTTCTGTGAGTTAAAACCTCCTGTTATTCCTTCATTGTCCTTGTTTCACCCTGAGACCTCAGATTCTGAGCGTCTGCACCAAATTAGATTCGATTCAAGAATCCAAATTGCCCCTCTTTCATTCATCCATCCATCCATCCATCATCTTCCACTTTATCCACTACTAGGGTCAACTATGGTGCTAGGATTCTCCATGTCCATCCAGGGGAGAACATCTCGGGCGCTGGGCAGATACACCCAGGACAGGGCAACAATCTACTACTGGACACACACTGACTCACACAAACACAATCTATATGGGGCAATTTGGAGAATTCACTTGACTTGATCCCAGTTTTTGGGCTGTGGGAGGAAACCAGAGAACCCGGAGGAAACCCATGGGGAGAACATGGAAACTGGGAATCCCTAGTGCTGAGAGGAGAACGTGCTAAACACTAATCCACCGTGCAGCCTGCCCCTATTTTATTTGCCCCTGTATATTGTTTGTGAGTGTGTGTGCCCAGCAATGGATTGCTGCCCTTTTCTGGGTATATCTGCCCTGCATGGGCGTTAGAACCCCCTCCCTGACCCTATTATATGATTAAGCAAAGGGGGATGGATGGATGGGTGTGATCTGAACCCCCTGTCCTGCACTTCTATCCCGACCTTAAAGGACTTTTATAGGCAGCGAGACTTCAGCAGCCTCATAAGAATGATTTGGGGGCAGTCCTGACTCTCAGATCGTGTATTGACCCCTGCGGGCTGTATTGCGTCTGGTGTTTCTTGTTTATGTCTCGCCTCTCTTTGTGTGAGACAGTGGAAGCGGGGGGTGTGGGGTGGGGTGGGTTTTATGGTTCCTTTGTGCTGCGTGTGAACAGCAAGCGTACGTTGCCCTGCCCAACCTGTCAGGATGAAAGATGCCACACTAATTCCTTATAGCTGCCCCTCGCTTATTAATAAAGCCCTCTCCCAAGATAAGGTCTCTGCACCAGACGACCCCGGGCCGAGCAGCCAGCCAGGTGTAATGATTATATAATAACCCCTCTTTAATCAGTCTTTAATCGCTTCGTGGATTGTACATGACTCGGAGTCAACACCACGTCTGACTCTTTGCTTTCACTCTGATGCTTTGTTCCGGGCTCGATGTAGGGTTCTTTAAAATAGAAAGCTCTTTAAATAATGCATGGCTCGTTGAAATCATTAAGTTCAACATTCAGCAATCCACGATGAAATAACAGCCCCGCTCTAAAGAGGGCAACTGCGTTTGAGTCATGTAGAGTAGAGGGTTCCCTCATGGCTGGGGACTGCATGGGAGGAGCAGCCCCTATTAAATGTAAATTTCCCTCTGTATAGTGTGTTTATGTGAGATTCTGCCCTGTCCTGGATATATCTGCCCTGGATGGATTAAGCAGATGGTAATGGATGGAGGTGGCACAGTGGCTTAGTGGTTAGCATGTTCTTCTCAGCACTAGGGATTCCCGGTTTGACTTCCAATCTGGGTGGTTTCCATGTTCTCTCCGTGTCCACGTGGGTTTCCTCCGGGTTCTCTGGTTTCCTCCCACAGTCCATGGATCAATGTCAATTGTATTCTCCAAATTGCCCCATATAGAGTGTGTGTGTAAGTGAGTACGTGCCCAGTGATAGATTGGCGTCCTGTCCTGGGTGTGTCTGCCCAGCGCCCGAAACGTTCTCCCCTGGATGGGCATGGGCAACCCGCTCCCCCTCCCCGCCCTAGTATATGATTAAGCAGAAGATAGTGGATTGGTCTGATCTGAGCCTCCTGTTCTGCACTTCTATCTCGACCTTAATTGACTTCAAATAGAAAACTCTTTGAATAATGCATGGCTCGTTGAAATCATTAAGTTCACTATTTAGCAATCCACAATGAAATAACAGCCCCGCTCTAAAGAGGGCAACTCTAGAACTGTGTTTGTGTTATATAGAGGAGAGGGTTCTTTCCTGGCTGGGGACTGCATGGGAGGAGCAGCCCCCATTTTATTCACCCCTGTATAGTGTGTTTGTGAGTGTGTGCCCAGCAATGGATTGGTGCCCTGTCCTGGTTATATCTGCCCTGGATGGGCATTAGAACTGCCTTCAAGTTATAAGTAGAGGAGAGGGTTCCCTCATGGCTGGGGACCGCATGGGAGGAGCAGCCCCCATTAAATGTAAATTTTCCCCTGTATAGTGTGTTTTTGTGATATTCTGCCTTGTCCTGTGTATATCCGCCCTGGATGGGCATTAGAACCCCTTTCCGACCCTAATCTATGATTAAGCAGAAGATACTGGATGAGTCTGATCTGAGCCTCCTGTTCTGCACTTTTATCTCGACCTTAAATGTCTTCAAAACGAAAGCTCTTCAAATAATGCATGGCTTGTTGAAATCATTAAGTTCACTATTCAGCAATCCACAATGAAATAACAGCCCCGCTCTAAAGAGGGCAACTCTAGAACTGTGTTTGAGTTATATAGATGAGAGGGTTCTTTCCTGACTGGGGAGTTGATGGGAGGAGCAGCCCCTATTGGATTTCCCCCTGTATAGTGTGTTTTTGTGATATTCTGCCCCGTCCTGGGTATATCCGCCCTGGATGGGCATTAGAACCCCTTCCTGACCCTAATCTATGATTAAGCAGAAGATAGTGGATGAGTCTGATCTGAGCCTCCTGTTCTGCACTTCTATTTCGACCTTAAATGACTTCAAATAGAAAACTTTTTAAATAATGCATGGCTCGTTGAAATCATTAAGTTTGCTATTCAGCAATCCACAATGAAATAACAGCCCCGCTCTAAAGAGGGCAACTCTAGAACTGCGTTTGTGGTAAGTAGAGGAGAGGGTTCTTTCCTGACTGGGGACTGCATGGGAGGAGCAGCCCGTCCCTCCCCGGATGACAGCCTACTATCTGCTTGTCATTCTACTTCATGTTCAAAGAGAATTTGATTTCAGAGAACTGGGTTCGAGGCTGGGGGAATTAATTCCAGCAGGCTTAAGGCACCCTCTGCCTTTTCTCAAACGTCTGTGGAATGCTGCGAAAAACCCGGTGCAGCGTCGTTAAAAGAGATGGAAACTATAAAGGAAGACGAGTCTATTTCTTTCCGTGAGTTGAGATTCTGGCGCCGAGTGCCGAGGCGTCGCATGATAGATTTATAACCCAGAATCTTTATCGCAGTCGTTTCCGTTTCAAACGCAGAACACGGGGCGGTTTAATGGCTTCAGCTGGAGAAGTCAACAAGCAGACCTTCCAGGTCGGATGCTTGATCGGCATGATTTGTCTGATGTGCGAGTCGGACGGTTACGGAGTACATACATCAAACCTTCAGAGGTGATCCTCCAGCATTAGACCCTGAGACTGAAGATCTGAAGAAACCTGAGCTATTTCACCTCCTGTACTCACACACAGAGGAACGTCCATCCATCCATCCATCCATTATCTTCTGCTTTGTTCTCTACTAGATCAAGGGGAGGGGGGGGGTTCCCCATGCAAATACAGGGGAGACGGATTCGGGCGCTGGGCAGATACACCCAGAACACGACACCAATCTATCACTGTGCACACACTCACACACACACTATATGGGGCAATTTGGAGAACTCAATTGACCTTGATCCGTGTTTTTGGACTGTGGGAGAAAACTGGAGAACCCGGAGGAAACCCACACAGACACGGGGAGAACATGGGTTCCCCATGCCCATCCAGGGGAGAACATTTCAGGCGCTGGGCAGATACACCAAGGACAGGGCGCCAATCCATCGCTGGACACACACTCACTCACAGACACACTCTATATGGGGCAATTTGGAGAACTCAATTGACCTCGATCCATGTTTTTGGACTGTGGGAGGAAACCCACGCCGACACGGGGAGAACATGGAAACTCCACCTAGATTGGGACTCGAACCTGAATCGCCAGCGCTGAGAGAAGAACATGCCAACCACTAAGCCACCGTGCCACCCACGTCACATGATCACTCACAGGTAGCATCTTAAGATCGTAAATACATCAACTTTTCGAGTCCTGGGATGAAATGCAGAGCTGGAGGGGAAGAGCTGGAGTTGCAGGAAATGGTCCTGCACCGCTCTGACTTTGGCAATAAATCCTGAGATCATGAGAGAGAGGGAGCGAGCGAGCGAAAGAGAGAGAGAGAGAGAGGGTGGCATTCGGGGCTAAAGCATGGATGAGTGAGGAAAAGATGACGGGAGGGGTGAAACCGAGGCAGGGGAGGAGACAGGAGGGCACACACCACCATATCATAGCACAACAAACAGCCGAGTCGGCGTGACGGGAGCCTTCGTTGTGGGGAGGAGGTGAAGAACACTCCGTTTGCGCAGAGCTCCAGCGATCCTTCACTCGCCCCCGGGAGCCCGAAGAGACCACGGTAAGTGAGGGGAACTAAAATCCGGCATATGTTCACAGAGAGGGAGTAGCAGCTTTGAAAGGCGAAGCATCATTACTCCTGCTCTCGCGCGTCCTCCCTCTGTTGCACATTCCCATTTTTCCGATGCGAGTGCTCTGTCCTGTGGGGAGCTGTAAACGCTGTGCACTTCATACACAATTTGTTGCACAGCAGTGTGTCTCCGCTGAGCAGCCTCTGTTCTCTGTTCTCTCAGTCTCCCAGGTTCCAGTCGTCTGCGGCGGAGGTCCATCGTCCCCAGCCCTCGTACGGTTGGACCATGGAGCAGACGCTCACCTGCAGTCCCGCCACTTTCTCCCAGGTGTTCGGCCGCCAGGGACAGCTGATGCAGGCCAGTGAGTAGCTCTGAGCCCCGGTGCCGTCCGTTAGGTGACGGATCATCAAACCGCTCCCGGTTCTACCCCGGCGCACTTTTTTTTTGATCTCCGCTGCCTGACAGGCGAACACTCTGAATTATTCAGACGAGGGGCTCGGCAGTCGGGGGGATCCGGGGATCCAGCAGCCTTCACGAGGTTAATTGACTCACTTGTCAGGGGCCAATACGTCATTCGTTGATAAGAAAGTCGTCAGCAATTTGCTGCTCCGGCGTTTATTTATCTCCACCCAGATTCATAAGACGACCGGCCAATATCATCCATCCATTATTTACCGCTTTATCCTCTATTAGGGTCCCGGGGGGGGGGTTCCCCATGTCCATCCAGGGGAGAACGTTTCGGGTGCTGGGCAGATACACCCAGGACAGGACGCCAATCTATCACTGAACTTACACTCACTTACACACACACACTCTATATGGGGCGATATTTATATATGTATTTGGAGAACTCAATTGACTTGATCCATGTTTTTGGACTGTGGGAGGAAACCGGAGAACCCAGAGGAAACCCACACGAACACGTGGAGAACATGGAAACTCCACCCAGATTTGGATTCGAACCGGGAATCCCTAGTGTTGAGAGGCGAAGCCACCGTGCAGCCCGGCCAATATCAGTAACTGCATTATAATACATAATACATACAGTGTCAGACAAAAGTTTGGACACGCCCCCTTCATGCTCTCTTGTCTATGTTCTCTTCCATATAGATGGAGTTTGTAGTTCTACAATTCCAGACTGTAGTCCATCTGCGTTCTTTGTTGTTGTTAGTCCCCTGTTGGTTTTCTGTTCTCTGTTGGTCAGGAGCATCACAGAACAGGTCTAATTTGGGTGGTGGATTGTTTCTTGTCAGCTCTGCAGTGACACTGATGTGGTGAGGGGGTTTTAGTGCAACAGTGCTGCTGGAGTTTCATTTAAACACCTCAGGGACACTGCTGTGATGCACCAACCTAATAACCAACCTAATGAAAAATGCACCAACCTAATAACCCCTGCCCTGTGGTGGTACTATTGGGGTTCTGACGATTAGAACAGAGTAAAGGGGATTATTAGTTTTTTTAAATTTTAGGTCATTTTAAGCAGACGCCTATATCCTGCCCTGCCCTATATCCTATAAGTGATATACAGTTATCCCGACTTGATGGTTGGGGGCAGAACACAGTGTCGGACATGATACAGCACCCCCTGGAGCAATAAGGTTTGAGGGTTTCCCTTCCCACAGTCCAAAAACATGGATCAACATGGATCAAGGTCAATTGAATTCTCCAAATTGCCCCATATAGAGTGTGTCTGTGTGAGTGAGTGTGTGCCCAGTGATAGATTGGCGCCCTGTCCTGGGTGTATCTGCCCAGCGCCCGAAACTTTCTCCCCTGGATGGGCATGGGGAACCCCACCCCCCTAATATAGGATAAAGCGGGGGGAACTGAGAACATTAACAAGGCATGGCCAAGCTTCAGACTGATACGTCTTCCAAAGGTCAGAAAATGGAATTGGGATGCTGAGTCAGGTTAAATTATGCATATCTTTGTTTCACGGTAAATGTTTTCTGCAAATCCTTCAGATTTTTAATCTCATCTGTCACGCCTCTCGTCGGGAGGCTTTGCTGCTAATCTGCAGTTTTACTGTCAGCAAACATTGACTGGAAGCCAAGTAAAACATTAGACTCTGGAAAAAAGGATGATGGGTATCAAGGGAATACGTTCTGATAGCGGTGTGTATCAGCATTCGGAATATGAGCCCTGAGAACATGCGCTGCGTGAAGGCAAAAGTAAATGTTGATAACTGCGAGTCATGAAACGTCCCGTCTCGGTTTTTTATCTCATTATACGAAGCTTACCTCGCATCCAACTCCATCCATCCATCCATTATCTTCCGCTTTATCCTCTATTAGGGTCGCGGGGGGGTTCCCCATGCCCATCCAGGGGAGAACGTTTCAGGTGCTGGGCAGATACACCCAGGACAGGACGCCAATCTATCACTGGACACACACTCACTTACACAGACATGCACACACACACACACTCTATATGGGGCAATTTGGAGCACTCAATTGACTTGATCAATGTTTTTGGACTGTGGGAGGAAACCGGAGAACCCGGAGGAAACCCACGCGGACACGGGGAGAACATGGAAACTCCACCCAGATGAGGATTCGAACCGGGAATCCCTAGCACTGAGAGGAGAACATGCCTAACCACTAAGCCACCGTGCCGCCCCGCACTTACAACTCCACACTTATGAACACCTGTCCCAGAAGGGGGTATTATACTGAATGCATCACAGCTTCATGTTCGCATCCACAGCCAGGTTTAAATGAGATCGTGATGGTTTATTGTCGAGTCTGCGTTATTAATTGATGTTTCTTGGGGGGGCTGTAACATCTCCAGCAGACTTCATCTCCACCATGCTGTTTTTTTATCGGCCTCGTGGCTCTCGCGGGTTCTCATACATCAGGAGAGCATATTGTAGCGGAGTGCAACACTCAGATCGCCTTAAATCTTCACAGTATTGTCAGCAACAGCGAATAGCTCTGTCTGAGTGCCATAAATCTCAGCAAAGTTTCCATAAGCCGAAGCATTCCGCGCTGATCTTATAAACTGTATACAGTACATACAAAGATTCTGCTTTCCACTGCGAGCGTCAGGTTTCTTATTGCGTCACTGCATGATGTGCACAATCCTTATATTAAACCCATTAACTGCAAAGTAACCTCTGCCGAAATATATAGTACTTAGTACTTAGATATACTACCATATAACTACATTTATACATAAAGTGTATAATAAATGTGAATCTCATCTGTTCTTGTGCTATAATAAAGCAATAAGGCGGAAAAGGTCGGTAAAAATTGTGAATAAATCACAGAACAGAGGTGTTAGATCTGATGCGATACGAAGTCTAACAATCAAAATGTGCCATCTAGTGGGCAAATTACAGAATAAAATTTATAAACAACAGCCGCAACAGGTTTAGTGCTCATGAGGAATTGTCTCGCTGTTTATATTAATCTGTATTTAATGATTTCAAATAATGTATTGTATTTCACACATTCATACGAATGTGAAGCACTGTGAGATGTGTATTTATAGTGATGTCATGGCTGGACAAATGACTTAGCCAATCGGATTTAAGCACCAGAATATATATATCTATATATATTATATACAGTATATATCATATATATATATATATATATATATATATATATTTACAGTAAATGTAATTTATGTCTTAATTTGTCTTAATTTATGGATAAATAATTCACACTGCACCATTGAAATTGCAACCCCCCAAAGTCAGACAGCATCAGGATCTTGAAAGGAACGGCAAGTGAACGCTGATTGGTTTATTGCAAAACACATGCACGAAACATTCAATATGCGGTGTGCGGTTGATGGTTCGCTAAATATTGCTACAATAATTACTTCTTAAGCTGCTTGTTATTGGTTATAAAGAGAATATAAACCTCCACAGGGTCCTAAAGAGTAAGTATGTAAAATGTCATGGTGATCACGGTATAGATTTATATAGGGAACACACACAGACTTTTGATATTATATATATATGTGTATGTATGTATGTATGTATGTATGTATGTATGTATGTATGTATGTATAAACCCAAATAAGAGACTTAATTCTGTATTATAACTTTAAAAATGATAAATTAATGTATGCTTTTTGTAGATGCAGTCATAATTTGCACAGTATTTTATCAACAATCATCCAGATTTGTGTAAAATTGAATATAATTGCCCCGAACCAAGCTTCAATGAATTAACATAAGCTCAAACTATAAACCTTATACTCTCTCTTCAGAAAAACCTCGAAAATAATGTTCAAAACGTCTAAATAAAAAAGTCAAAGGTTTTTCTTCTTAAATTTGTATTGCGCAGCTTATTTCTGACAGCGTGATGTAGTGCTGCTGAGGTGTGGGGGGGATGTCGGCTGCTCGGCCCACTCTGCCGTCTCTGACACAGATCTTTCAGACTTTTATAAATAATGCCCTTTGTTTTGGCCGGGCGGGTGAGCGCGTTAGCTTAGCTGTATGTTTTGCTTTATTAGAATGTGCTTGCGTCTGTGCTGCATGTTAATAATCTGCGTTTGGCGTTGGAGTGCTTAAAGCCTCTTTACTCAGGGCTTTTGAAGTGCTGCAGATGAGAGTGCTCTGCAGTAACAGGGTGGGAGCGGTGTTGGAATATGGATTATCAACCGGCCCTGAACAGCACACACAGATATTTGAAATCTTGTGGAATGGGGCGGTGTTCTATTTTAAAACAATATGGTCTGTAATTATCAGTAAACACAAACGCTGTCACTAAAACCTTTGAGGTATGAACAGTGAGCTAGGTGTTCCGCTTATGTTTCCATTCCTGCCTTGAAAGTAAATTCCAGTTGGTTTGTATTTAGAATGTTTTAAACTGTTTAATGCTTGAGATGCACCGTCTGCCTTCCGATTTCGTCTCATCTCATATTCCTCCTAATCCTCAATTAGGG